>CAUZXS010006333.1:0-50000 GCA_963585895.1 Sepioteuthis lessoniana
GAGGAGGAAAAGGGGATGATGATGATGATGATGATGATGTATGAATAGTTAAGTTAAAAGAGTGTCTACACTGTATGAATAGTTAAGTTAAAAGAGTGTCTACACGAGTATTTATAAAGATATACTTACATATAGATATATATGCATGTATAAATTATTGAGTGCATAAATATATATATATATATATATATATATATATATATATATATATCATCATGTCGTGCTGGTAGCACGGATATCCCTGACCCTCTCTCGCCACTTTTCCCTATCGTTCATCGCTTCAGGCAGGTCTTCTGGACAACATCCCATATCCTCACATAGTTGCTGAATGTATGTTCGTGCTGGTCGTCTTACTTTTGCACGGCCATGTGTGGGGGTCCATAAGAGTACATAACTTATGAGTTCATCCCTGCTTCTCCAGCAGTGTCCTGCATGTCTGGTTCGTCTAACTTGAATAGTTTTCGTGATAGGAGGCAGGTGGCCGTACAGTTGGTGTCTTGTGGGGTGATGCCGCCAGGACTTGTTCAAGATTGCTCGCAGCATTCTTGTGTAATTGCCGTCTAGCTTCTTCTCCAGCCGTTTTGTTAGAGTCCATGTAGTGCATCCCTATAGCAGTATCGATGTGACCGCTGCCTGGAAGAAGCTGCGTTTCATTTTATCGGTTAGGTCTGATTTCCATATAATCGATAGCCTATTGATAGCTGTCCATGCTTTCGTTAACCTCGTGTCGATGTCCTTTTCGGTTGATGCGATGCTGCTTCCTAGGTAAGTGAATTTGTCTACTAGTTTAAGAGGGGTTCCGTCTAGTGTGGAGATGCACTCAATAATTTATATATATATATATATATATATATATATATATATATATATATATAATGCATTAGTATGTATATATTCATATGTAATTATATCTTTATAAATACTCGTGTAGACACTCATTTTACTTAACTATTTATATATCATCATTTCCATTATCATCATCACCTGTATATATATATATATATATATATATATATATATACACGAGGAATATTCTCATGTCATCAGAAAGAGATAGTTCAAATTTTTCCGAGTTGCCGAATATTTCAGAACATTCTTCACAAGTTTATTATTTCAAGACGTACATTCGTAACCAGACTTATCATCAAAAGCATCAATTTCTACATTTTCATTTAAAGGAAAAGATTTCTGCTTACTGTGCAGCTTTCTAAAATGCTGTTGGATATTTAAAGAAGAGAAGACATCTGATCCTTGTTGAAGTTTAGTAAATTCTTTTTCTAATGGATCAGTTGTCAATTGGTTAAGTAGCACTTAATTATTGTTTGCTGCATGAAAGGTTTTGACAGACTAACAATTCTATTTGAAGAATTGTTTTATATGATAACCTTGACTGCTCGCCATATTAAGAGAAATTCGACTAAACTCAATTGGAAAATCGAGTCGGCTGTCATTGGAAGATTTGACTTTAGCTCATAGAGTGTCATTGTGTAGTGTATTAATTTGAAGGATCCTTATATATACAATTTCCACCATGTCGAAGCCTTGTTTATGAAGATGGTGGAATCATTCTTACCTACACATTCTGAGGGATAATTGTATTATATATTTTCTTTTCTGAAAACACTCTTAGGTGGGGGGTGTTCTTGTTTGTTTGTTTGTTTGTTTGGGTTTCATGGCATAGCAACCTTAGTGGGTAAGTTAATGCCAGATCCATTTTATACAAATAAACAGTTGAATTTCAAAAATATCAGTCTAGCAAAAATACACAGCTTAATTCTCAAAAACGTTTCTATTTCAAGCTATTCAGCTTAGTCAAACAGTTCTAGTTCAAACAATTTAGTTTTTGTCCAAACACAGTTAAATGTCAAAAACAGTTCTATTTAGACAATTCAGTTTAGCGCAGTACAGATTCAATGTCAAAAACTCTTCTATTTCAAACAAATCAGTTTAGCATACAAAAACAGTTCTATTCAAGCAATTTAGTTTAGCATAAGTACGCTGTTTAGTTCTATTTAACCCATAGATAGGACCTCATCAGATGCTTATGCTCCGGGCCAGAGAAGACCAAGGAGCGAAGGTAATGAAGGGAGGATCCGAATTCCCCAAAGCACCAGCATTACTGGAACCTCACCATCAGATTCTTTAGTGTCATATCCGGGTCACTCATCGATCATACCCTTCTGCAAAGGTGCAATCGATGAATTCTGCATCCCCAGCAGACTGGGAAAGTGGGGTGTTCTCTTGGTTTCATGGTTAAACCGCTGCACTGTGGAATCGTAGTAAGCGATTTCGAAAACGATTCGGGCTATTACTCTTACTTTCAGATAAATACCTTTGGGAAAGGTATAAGCCGCATTATCCTCCAAGGTAAGAGTTAAATAGTATCACTACTGTTTTTACATGGATAGCTTTGGCGTTTAATAACCCACGATGGTTAATATGGCATTAAACAAAGAAACCAAACCACTCTGAGTAAAACAGAAAGCCGTTGTGTTTTTATCGTCTTTGGAGCAATGGGAATTTTATTTAAATCTGAAAGTTTAACTAGTCTCGCAGATTCAAAACTGTATAACTGTTAATATGTTTCCCTTTTACTTCATTTTCATCAATGTTTAGTTCTATCTTTTTTTCTAAGCCACGAATAGAGAATATTTTTCAACACCTGAACAGAAAAAGTCAAAGGGTGTTATCTTCAGTTAAACAAGATTTTTATGGGTGTGTAGGATATGAATTATAAAAGGCTTATTTATTCTTTTGTCGTGGCGTATAATAGCTGATACAGAGGTGAGCAAGTAGTTGTATTGTCAACTGATTAACTAAATCGCTGTTTGACTTGATCTGATAACATTTTCTTTATAGATTTGACTGGCAATAAGAATATTAAATACAGATAGTAAAAACAGTTTTTATTAAGTTTTGAATCTTTGTTATTATCCTTCTTAATGTTACTAATGAGGGTAAATAAAAATCTTATCTTAATCTATCATGTCATAACAATTATGTTGCATCGTACTTAAAAGCATAGATTCCTATATTCCAGCTGTATTTAATTCTAGTCATTATAGGGGTCATTGCTGAAAAGTGCTGACGCAAGATACCGTTCTTGTGATCTAAAGCCAAGATAAATATCGAATAATTTCTTCCAATGTTGACTAAGTATCAACTGTATTTATTTGGTGGTTGGACATAACACATAACTCTAAAATATAGGTTTGAAATCGCAAATCTCCATAAATTCTTGACATAAAGAGGATGATAATGATTTTTAATAACTGAACAGTTAAAATATTTTCATTAAAAAATGCTACAACTGGATACTCAAATTGATTTTTTTGTTGATTAGAATTTATTTCAAATTCGAATGATTAATCTTATCTAATTCTATAAAAGCGTTCATTTTATCATTAATTTGATTTCGAGCAGTAATGGAATTTTTTGTCCTTTTGAGCATCAGGGAACTTTAATGTCGGCCTTCTTTCGTCAAACATTTATTTCGGGCTCCCATGAGTAAATAAATATTCTAGAAAATGTGGGAAATGACTATACAACATTTCATTCAATCTAAATATATAAAATTTCATAATATTTGTTTAAATTTACGTAAAACATTCTTAAACGCGTTTTTCATTATTTCTTATAATGATGACATCAGAGTCTATTTTACGTTCAATGCAAAATTTTTAAAAACTAAACTAAAAATTGATATTTTTTTACCTTAAAGAAAAGCCTGACTAATAAAAAAGGTGAACCAATGAATATATTTCATCTTTCTGAATACGGATATTGGAAAAAATTATTAATATTACAGTAATTTTGTGCGATAATAACTTTTACAAACAAATATACAGGTTGTAAAACAGAATAATTTTGGAAGAATAAAAGTTTGATTATTTTTTAAAGAAAATTAAGTAAACTTTTTTTTGAATAATAAACGTAAATATTTTACAGAAAAATGAGTTAATGATTACTAAGCTAACTTGTTTACCATACTTAAAAAAAAAACACTTCATATGGTCCAGGAAAATGACTAGTTAATTTCGACCCCATTCACAGTGTGTTTACAATATCAAAAATGAATATTCAATTGAATATTTAGAATGTAATTATAATCATGTATCATTTAAGGAAAAGTATTTTTGATTGATTTTCATTCATTTTGTAAAGCGAAATTATACATTTGCTTCAGTTTTACGTTAATGGTAGATTTAATCTAATCTAAAATAGATTAATGTTTAAAATGAAAACACAAATTACTAATAAAAGAATTAAATTTTATCAATGAATGATTCTTATGAATAACAATATCAAAGAAAAATATTAGAATAACTCTGTAATCATTCAATAACAATGGCATTTAATTCTTATTTTACATAAATTCTAAAGTAAAAACAGAAGAACATGTTCAGAAAATCTAGACCACATAAAAAGTGAAGAATGTGGGGTATTTTTAAAAATTTTGAATAGTAAAAAAAAAAAATTAACAGACTTTAAGGGAAAATATTTATTAAAATTTAATTAAAAATGTTTAATACGAAACTTAAAATTAAAAGTAACAAGACAAAGATTCCTATAGAGCATTTTCCCTTAGTAAATTGTAGAAACAAAACTTTGTATTTACATGCTACATAAAAATGTAACAACTCAAAATAAAATAAAACTTATACGCTATTTCTTACATTAATTAAGTAAATTAATTGTTATTCATTGTAATTATTAAATCAACAATACAAGGCCAGCTGGCCCAAAAGCAAACCGAAACTTGCATGCCACTCTCCTAAAATTGGCCTTTAGTGCAATTCCTTCTTTTCAGTATGACTTGACCTGAAATACAAAATTCGATTTTTTATATATATACTCCCCTACCCTCATACGGTTGAGTTCTCTGGCGAAGAAGTAATCGTGTTGCCATTAGTGTTTATTGCAAGCCTCTTCATATATGAATTGAGGTCTCGGTAGCCGTTGAACGGATGTATGTAAACAATAGTAATTGTGATTCATAACCGTTTAAAATTTACTTCGCAGCAAATGGCTCCTCGTGGCTGAATGGTTAGAGGCTTGGTTTGGTGTTGAGTCAATCAAGTTTCGATTCCGACTAAGATGAGTTCTGATAGAACGAAACAGATCTGTCTGTGGATGACTATATATATATATATATATATATATATATACAGAGAAAGAGAGACAGAGAGTGAGACAGAGAGAGAGAGTGTGTATGTGTGTGAGAGAGAGAGAGAGTGATAGAGAGAAAGGAGAGAGAGAGAGAAATTATATGAGGTATATCTTTGATTTTTGATTCATCTTGAAAAATGTTATTTTAATTGCAATTCTCTCTGAAATAACATTCCTAAGGATATTCCACAGACATTTTTACGTCATTCACAAGCGGTTAACTTTTTGAAAATCTGTTAACATTTTTCTTTTCATTTTGTTAAGAATCCCAGCGTATTTTCAATTTATGACTAACTTTGTTAAAACATAATAACGATGGCAAATGAAAGGCAAATTTGAAGTAGTTGGTTTCGAGGGCATTGTTTAAAGCAATGATTACCATTTTCATTCGACACATGTTTAAGGAGCTAGTTATACAGTAATTGACTGATTTTTTAAAATTCTTTTCGAGAGAGATAGAGAGTAATAACATTTTTATTGTAAAGGAAAAAAATGTTTTACATAACATGCCTAGAACTAACGAATTCCAAATACCTTTTTTATTGAAACAAATCTTCATTCCAAAGAGATATCTTAAAGCAAAATTTTATCTTGCCAACAGCAAAAAGCAATTACTTAATGCGTAATTTATTTTTACTAAAAAATAAGTTTCTCTAAATTAAGATAATCATATGTTCTGAATGGAATCTTGGTTGGTTATCTTGATATTTAGAACACTTAGCCTGGTGTGACACAAGTCAAACGAATAAAATTGAGGTTTCAATCAATTTTAGAACTACTATCAGATACTGAATCCTTTTCTTTGAATTTTACGCGTAATTCAAGTTGTTTTTAGATCCAGTTTAATAATATGCTTAGATAATTGTGTCTACCATTATTATATCAATGATAAAAAGTAAAACTGACTTATAATAAGATATATAACATAGTCTGTTCTAATATATTCATTTTAAATGTACATGAAATTATAGGTGGAGTAAAAGTATTTACTATTCGAAAATAATTTTGATACAGTCTCAAAATAATAACTGGTGTAGGCAGCGAGAAGAGAACTGAGGCAACAATGTAAATAAGTGAGTGAAGAATACTGGTCCTGAAGAAGAAGCTCAGGCACGAATTGGTGGGAATGACAATACGCTAGGAACAGCGCAAAGGACGCACAATACGCAGGAAAGAGAATTTATAGGGACTTGAATCTGAAAAGGGGACCCATAAAATTTTCAGGAACTTTAAGGAACAGAACGATCACTTGTTCCGGACTGAAGATTAGACCTAGTATAAATAAGATATAAAGAAAATAACTTTTCATTAAGTGGATTTTAAAGTTTAAGAGGAAAAATCTTGCCAGAAAGCTGAAAAAGAAAGAAAGAAAGAAAGAAAGAAAGAAAGAAAGAAAGCTGTGGAACATCATGTTGACACTGATAACAATTGCAGTAGGTATACTTTGAACAGTCCCCAAAGAATTGCAAAAGTATTTGGGAAAATCTAAGATGAGAATTAAGAATACTATTAGGACGACAGTATTTTTAAAATCGGCTGGAATAGTCAGAAGAGTCCTGAGGAGACTAGCTGTTACTCAGACTTCAGCAAAAAAAATCTACCAATTAAAACTGATGTAAAAAAAGTCACATAGAGTGAAAATAATAATAATGAAATAGTCGATTCTTTAGATATGTAAACGAAAAAATTTCGATTATTGCACAAAATCTTCACAGTAGTGTCAGTCTAGGAAATAAGCATTGGATATTTGAACTTTTTTCCTCAACTTGAACACGTAGAGCAGATGTTAAAGAGGGGATTAACAAATGTATAAGGACTACGAGGCAAACTATGATTCATATACTCTTCAAAGGTTTTATGACTTGAAAGCTCTGGATATTAGAATAGGAAGACTAATTTGAATTAGTCTTATATCTATCATATTACCAACTTTGTCAATTAGATTTCACAATTTTTTCTGTCGACACTATATGATATTTATTTTCTTGCTCAGAGCATTTTCATAATCCGAGAAAAATTTCTTTTTATCTCAATATTTACCGGGTTGTGTCCTCCTGGTGTAATGATTAAAGCGATGGACTGCGGAATCGTTGTAAGCAAGTTCGAACTCCAGTCGCGCTATTACGTTCACTTTCGGACAAATACCCTTGGAAAAGGTATGAAAGCTATGGGTTAAATAGTACCGCTACTGTTTTTCCCGGGGAATAGATTTGGCATTAAATAATCTACAAAGGTTGATATGCCATTCAACAAAGTAACCAAACCATCAATATTTACCTATTTAAATAGAGTACGGCTCGATTCCTAATAAAATCAGTTGTGGGAAGACCAATTCAAACTAATCAATATTTAAAAGTCGGGCTTTGTTTCCTACTTGCCTGAAAACAACTGCCAACGGAACAAGCAGCATATGTACAATTATACTAAAACCGAGACAAAATTCAATGTGGCAACTTAGATAAAATATTCAGTCTTAGACGTTGTGTTGCTCTGTCCTTCCAACTGGAGATGGTCTGCCTGCCTTTACAATCAGCGTTTTATTTTACTTTGGCATGGTCATCAATTTATGAATTTAAAGCGGCTTATATATATGAAGATTAGCCTAATCTTGCTTTGGCATGTTTGTTTGTTTTTTTTATTTGGTTTTCTTTTTTGGTCCGCCTAAATTGCTAGTATTAATCTATTCTCGACAACACTGGCAAGATGCGATGCGAGTTCAATTCTTTAACAAAGAGCAGAAGATTTGAACGCAGTATTTTTCTTCTCAACTAGTTGTAAAACTAAATCTAAACAACCCTGTCTGTTTTGCTACTGAACCAAACCTGGGCACGGAGAGAAGACATGGATATATGCCTTCTTCAAAAACATTGGTCAGAAGAAAAACGGGAGCATCATCCAGAATTTAAACTCGGGTCAATCATTCGATTTCCTATGATGACACCCGTTGCACTGCTAGTGCCTCTGTTGAGTGGATTATTTCTTCTAACTTTTCTCCTTTTGTTTTCTTTTTATATATAACTCCTCTACTTTCTATAGAGTGTT
Organism: Sepioteuthis lessoniana; assembly: GCA_963585895.1. Classification (NCBI taxonomy): domain Eukaryota; kingdom Metazoa; phylum Mollusca; class Cephalopoda; order Myopsida; family Loliginidae; genus Sepioteuthis; species Sepioteuthis lessoniana. The sequence goes on from CAUZXS010006333.1 coordinate 8,212, forward strand.
AGTTTATTTTCGTTATTTGTCCAGGCAACAAAATTTTCTAAATTCAAAGTAGGAAGGTCAGTAGAAGCTCATAAGAGGGTCTCTAGTTTTTGAGTTAAAATCTTTTCACGTTGACTTTTCGGATACGGTTTCCTTCACCTCTAGGTATTTTCTCTCAAGTGAGCTTACTTGATTCTATTTTGATATAAGGCTTCCAGGTAACATTTTCACGAAACACTAAGAATAAATTAATTAGTTTTAGGGTTTCCCTACCTTTTTAATATTTAATACGTCAAAATATCTGATAGTGTGTCAATTTATGTTCGTTTTGAAGCTTAACACGTTTAAAATTAAAAAAAATCTATTGCACAGCTATTTTTAATTAATTTTTTGCATCAATTTTCGTTCTATTTGAATGAGTCCCTAAGTAGATTCTGCTGTCTGTATCCTTTCATGGTTTTATGGAATCTTATTTTTAGGAAGAAAAATGATGAGCTCGATATATCGTATCCCAGTAAAACTCTATTATATCAAGAATTTTCATTATTATAAATTGACATTCTACACAAACACTAACACTACAGGATTATCATTCAATTTCAAATTGGTGTTGCAATTGATTCATATTTTTTTTAAATATCATGAAAAGAATTGATTAGATAAAAAGTTAGAATAATGAGAAAAACTAGAAAGAAAAAAAAAAAGAGTAATATTGAAGAGTAAAAAATAATGCCATACTCGATTACAATCAAATTTTATATCTCTATTAGGTCTTAATATTAAAGCTCTTGAAAAAATAATGAACCCAGCTCTCCCTTTATCCATATTTGAGAAAAAGGATATGACATTGAATTCGGTGAAACAACCAATAAAGAAAAACAAATCTATATTCAAATCAACAATTCATCAGAATGGTAAGATACGAGGATCATTAAATAAGTTTCAAGACTTTTTTCGTATTAGCGCTTTTATTGATAGTACACACATGAAACTCTAGTCCTCTTCGAAGTAATCTCATCCGGCTGAAATGCACTTGTTGTACCGTTCCAACAACTTCTGGAAGGCCTCATGGAAGTCCTTTTGTGTGAGCGTGTCAATGACCTTCGTCACAGCCGCTTTCATATCCTCAATTGTCTCATAACGACAGCTTCTGAGCTTAGGGAACAAGCAAAAGTCACAGGGAGCAAGGTCTGGACGATAGGGAGGCTGAGAAACTGTCTTGATGCCCATCTTGCTCAAATAGTCTGTGACAAAGATGGAGTTGTGGACTGGTGTATTGTTCTGGTGGAAATGCCATTGACCCGATTTGAAGAGTGCTGGCTTCTTCCGACGGAATCTCTTCCTGAACTCCCTTAAAACCTCAACATAGTAACCCTAACCCTAACCCTTTGGCCAATCAACTCTGGTGTACTGACTTCCTTACTCCTCCCACAGCTCTCATCATCCGACACAGACTCCCTGCCTTCCTTGAATCTCTTATGCCACTCAAAAACTGATGTACTACATGGTAGTTCTCTGAAACTAGTGGACAAGTTCACCTACCACGGAAGCAGTGTTTCATCAACCCAGAAAGACCTCAATACACGACTAGCAAAGGCATGGATAGCTATCGATAGGCTATTGGTCATATGGAAGTCAGACCTGACCGATGAAATAAAATGCAGTTTTTCCAAGCAGTGGTCGTATACGGATGCACTACATGGACGCTAACTAAAAGTTTGGAGAAAAAGCGTGTCATCAGTCGCACAAGAATACTGCGAGCAATATTGAACAAGTCCTGGAGGCAACATCCCACAAAACACCTGCTATATGGCCATCTACTACCTATCAGTGGAGGTGTCCGTGGTGTAATGGTTATCGTCGTAGTAAATGAACACGGCGACACGAGTTCAAATCCTGGACGAGACTGATTGCATTTCACATTGCACTAATACCCTTGGGAAAGGTATGAATCCAATTATTCTCCCTCCAGCTATGGGTAAATAGTAGGACAGACTCAGTTCTTTAGCCTTGGTGAGGCAACTAGTGTAGGAGAAGGACAACTCTGAATTCAAACCTGTTAAACTCCTCTTAAAAATTGACCTTGTGTTACATCCTGCCCGAGCGGAGGGGTTGGGTAAATAGGATCTACTATCTATCACGAAAACTATCCAAGTTAGACGAATCAGAGATGTCGGACCCTACTGGAGATGTAAGAAAGAACTTAGAAGTGACATACTGCTGTGGACCCCATCACATGGACAAGGAAAGGCAGGGCGACCAGCTAGAACCTGTATATAAAAGCTCTATGCTGATACAGGGTGTAACCTTGAAGACCTCCTGGAAGCAATGGACGATGGAAACAGTAGGCGAGTGAAGGTCAAGGAGATTCGTGCTGGTAGCTTGAGATGATGATGATGATGATGAACACTACTTTGAACCATCTGGTGCTTCATAGCACAGTGTTGTAGCTTCACTTAATCAATATGGCAGACTAGTAGACTTATTTACGAATACTTTAAGTACCATAGAAAAGGAAGCCCAAGCTCTCATGGAACCCTTACGTAAATGGAGGCACTACTTAACTGGACGTCACTTAAATCTACTTACTTATCAGAGATCAGTGGCATTCATGTTTGATTCAAAACAGCCAGGGAAAATAAAATCAATAGTTGGAGGATCGAACTTGCCTGTTATAGTTTCGATATTAAATACCGCCCGAGAAGAGATTATGTTACTAGAGTTTATTGTTCTGCAGTAAGTTTGGATGTCCTAGAGGAATTGTACAAGTCCCTTAATCACCCCGTTATTATACAAATAATGTATCGTAGGTCAGTGAACCTTCCTTACCCCGTGGAGGATGTAAAGAGATTATCTGCCTCGTGCATTGTATGTGGTGAAGGCAAACCTCGATTTTACCGACCTGACACTCTGTCTCTAATAAAAACAACCATGCCTTTTGAAAGATGCAGTGTTGATTTTAAAAGACCCCTGCCATCTTCTTCTTGTAACTCATTTCTATTTACCAGTAATCAACAAATATTCTCGCTTCCCCTTTGTCTTTCCTTATCCTGATATATCGTCACAAACAGTTATTAAATGCCTGTCTCAAAAATTCGTCATCTTCGGTATACGTATGTACGTGAACTCAGATAGGGGTTACAGTTTCATGTTGACTGAAGTAAAAACATTTTGATAAGGTCTTGGAATTTTAACTAGTCGTAGTACTCCATATAAACCGCAGGGTAATGGATAGTACGAGGGGTATAATGGCATATTGTGGCGGTGCACGTGGTGTAATGGTTATCGTCGTAGGAAATGGACACGGCGACACGAGTTCAAATCCTGGACGAGACTGATTGCATTTCACATAGCTCTAATACTCTTGGGAAAGGTATGGGTTCTTCAGCCTTGATGAGGCAACTCGTCTAGGAGAAGGAAAACTCTGAATTCAAACCTGTCAAACTCCGCTTAAAAATTGACCTTGTGTCATATCCTGCCCGAGCTGAGGGGTTGGTAAATATGATAATGACATATTGTGGGAAACAGAACCTGTATCCCTCAAAACACAACGTCTACCTCTCTGGGAGAATGTCATACAGCAAGCTTTATATTCAATTCGCACATTACTTTGAACAGCCACGAATTTCATTCCTCATGCAACTATCCTAACCGATCCTCGTGTGGCTGTTCTGTTCCAATATGGGTATCAACATCAGGAAAGCTTCTTCTGAAACAGCATGCCAAACAATAGAAGTTCGACCCGATTGTGGAGGAGGCAGATTTTATTGAAGCTAATCCTCCTTATGCATACGTTCTTCTTCAAAACGACAAAGAAACCACAGTATCACTCCGAGATCTTGCCCCTGCTAATCTGGTGCCAAACTGTTCTCCTGAAACGCTAGATGATTGAAAAAAAAAACTCAAAAAATGATAAAACTTAATCTATTACAGTTGCACGAGTAAAAGTAATCGCAACTCTTTCACGTTCTATCAGAACTTTCACGTAAATCTTCAAACCGCTTAATGTTTGAGTAAATTAATTTACTGCTTTTTTTTTTTCTTAGACCAGATAAGGTTTTAAAAAATTGAAATAAATCCCTCAAGGATTTAATTTTCCTTAACGTTGACTGACTAACTGCTACTAAGAATTTCTACTAGCAGTGTAGATTGTTGTGCACATCCTCCCCTATTTTTCGTTGTAGAATGAACTGATACTGATTTTGAATAATACCTGTTCATTAAAAACTTAATGAATTTCGAATAAAACCTAAAAAAAGTTTTTTCTGTGTCGTGTCTTCAATTCATTTCAGTGTTAATTTACAAATAACACACACAACACACACACATATATATATGTGTGTGTGTGTGTGTTAAGAAGATCTGGCATTAAATAACCAACAAGGGTTGTTATGACAGAAAACACAAACCACCAGCGAGCATTGTCTCATAGCCTTGTGCTAAACTTTGCGTGGCTGTCTTATGTGGTGTAATATTCAGCTATATTGGCAAGCAAATAATTGTGAGGGTTTCTTTTGTTTAATGGCATATCAACCTTTGTAGGTTATTTAATGCCAATGCCATTCTCCTCGAAGAACAGTTATGGTACTATTTAACCCATAGCTTGGAGGATAAGGGAGTTCATACCTTTCCCAAGGGTATTTGCCCGAAAGTGAACGTAATAGCGCGACTGGAGCACGAACTCGCGTACTACGATCCCGCAGTACATCGCTTTAACCGTTACACCACGAGGACACCCCCTCAAACTATTGTAAGTAATTTTGTTTCTCGGTTTGGAATCATACAGTTGCCTAATTCAAATATAAGTTATGACTAGCGAATAACTAGATTCTTCTGATCCCAGTTACATAACTCTATGACCAATGTAGTTTTGATCATTAATATTTCTATATTAACAAGGGCTTTACAACAAGAAGTGAATAATAGTTCTTTATCGAGTGTGTGGCATAGTGGTTAAGGTTCTGGACTGTAACATCTTAATAAGCAAATTATAATTCCAGTTGAGCAATAGCGTTCACTTTCGAAATAATTCCCTTTTCATTTATAGGTTGAATAGTACCACCAGTGTCCAAGTGGTAGAGTGTTCGCTAATGGTCCAGGAGACCTGTGTTCAATCACAGGTCGCGTCATACCAAAGACTTTAAAAATGGTTCTTGATACCTTCTTACTTAACACTCAACAATATAAGGTTCATATTAAGGGTAAAGAGGAGCAATCCAGGGAAAGGAGTAGCGCCCTCCCTTACGCCTCTGTATAGTAATTATTGAAAAGGGAGACTTCTGGTTGCCCTCGACTACGGTTGCCAACTTTACTGACTTTTATATAAGGATACTTTTGGCAGTAAATAGCCCATGAAGACTGATATGCCATTAAACCTAGAAACCATGAAACCATGAAACAAAACTTTATTGAGTGAGATGAAATCTAAGTGATATGATATTAAGTGTCGATCAAGTTTTCATTGTTTTGTGTCAGTTTTGATAAAAATGCGACCACCAAATGATGTCATCGAAAAGAAAAGGCATTTTAATATTCGGCTATTTCCCATGATCAATGATATTCTGTCAGTCAGGACAATAACAGCTACTTTCTGACTAATAGTAAAAAGCCTATTTAAGTTTCTCGGTTGTTTTGACAAATGAGAATGGCAAACATAATGAACCCTCCTCTTTTATACACTATTGCTTAGTCATGGGCCTTAAATAAATCCCTGTAGATCTGTCACACGAATGGCCGTCTGTGGTGTAGTTAGTAGCTCAAAATATATGTCTGTAGGATGATGAGCATTGATCAGTTATTTCGGCGAGGTTATCATATCAGCTCTAGTGTCAAGAACACACAATTCGACTTCTTAGTGACCTTTCTTTGTTTATTCTCACTATTCAGCTTCGGAGTCCGTGGAAGCGAGAAGAAAAGGGTGAGTGGACAGTAAATGGTAGATAATTCGTTATTAGAGAGACAAAAACTCATTCGGCCTCCCCCCACCACCAGTTGCCAGAAAAGAACAAGAAAATCACGTGATATTTATGTCCTGGATTTTATAGAACATTCCACTTCCGTTTCAGGTGGGTGGCATTTTAAATCGTGACCGAACAAGGCTGTTCACAGAGTGCTAGAACAAATGTATCAAGTTACGAGAGAGAGAGAGAGAGAGAGAGAGAGAGAGAGAGAGAGAGAGCGAGAGAGAAAGAGAGAGAGAGAGAGAGTGAGAGAGAGAGAGATTGAACTCTGTCAACTCGCCCTCCTCGGAAGCCATTCTACTATAATGCTACAGTACATTGTTTATCAAGTTTCTTAAAATTAAATTAAGTTAAAGTTTATATCTGTCGCGATATGTTCAGCACTTTTTTGTATGTAGTTAAATTATTTAAGGTGTCAGACAGATTAATTGTCTTCGAAACAACATAGGTGTCAATAATTGAAATATAACAACAAAAAAAAAGTATTCCGACAATCTAATATACAAAATAAACTTGTCAAAGGAAGAATCTATTTACTTCCGATTAATAGACGTTATTTTTATTTTCGAAGGTAAAGTTGTTTATTTTTTTGGGGGGGGGTTCAATGTCATATCAAATTTCTGGGGTTATTTAATACCAAAACCAGTCCTGGTACAATTTAACCCATAGCTGGGGAGAGGATAAAGGAGATCAAGCTTCTCTAAAAGGTACTGGGCTGAAAATGAACGCAAGAAAGTTGACTGGAGTTAGGATTCGCATACTACGATGTCACAGTCCGGCACTTTTCAAAAGATAGAAAATATTTTTTAATGAGACGGTCCTTTTGATTTTTATTTGAGAAAATTTTGATCTATTACAACATTTAGGATTACAGAAGATTAAAATTTGCCTCAGAAAGATGTCGTCGCCGTAGAAATCTGAGTTATTGAGGACATTGTGATTGAATGTTATACTTTACTTATATTTTGGTTAACATTCTTAAGTCTTTTGCACTAGGCTATATTATAGCAGGTACCCTATCTAATTAAATAATTTACAAAGGAATGCATTTGGCCTACAGATATGACCCAAACAGGTACGATCATTCCGAATCAGAGTGGACATAGGGGTAATGGTAATGAAAGGTACATTTGATTCCCTATAGCTTGAGAACAGGATCTTCCCAAGATGAAGTTTGGAGTAATTACCGTCCCAATTTACCAGAGGTATTACCTCTTAAAGGAGATACAGTCAGCGTATTCTAAGAACCGCTGAAAGGTACTTGAATATTTAAGAAAAATACTTTCCCGCCGATAAGATCACAAATATCTTACGACGTAACATGTGCTAATGATACAGACTGCATCAACCAGTCTTCTTCATGTGGCTTGCTTCCTCAGCAAGAAGCCTTTCAAACCAAACTTTTGAAGAAACCTGGTAGTGCATGGACCAATAAGCCTACAGGTTACATTTGCAAACTGTGCAATGATAAATCTGTCTGAAATGCATATTTAGCTAGTATGTGATCTCTGACATCTTCAGATCGCACGATTCTGTGTCAAAGGCTAACGTAATGGGATTTACAAAAGGAAATATATCACAGAAGGCAACATCCAGAACAAAGAGATTTTCAACCTCGAAAAGAAAAAGCTTAATACAGCCAAGTCACATTCTGATCCTTCCTTCACGGTTCACGGGTTCAGTCTGGGATGGAAACACGGAATAACCAAGGCTTCTTACAATATCAATTGATGGGACCTGTTTGAGTAGGAGGCCGTTACTACGGCATCAGCGAGTGGATGCAACGCGAATTCATCAAATGTGACCCTATATATACATATGCGACGCTCATATAGCCGATATTCTAGACAAATTGTGACTTCGTGTGCAATCGTCGCACAGAGGAGTACACAGGAGAGATAGAAGGAACAGCTTTTAAGCAGAATTCACTGTTCGGCCTTAAATCAGGGAGACATTCGACAAAATGATCCTGGTTAAAAAAAAAAAAAACGGATTAAAACTTGAAAAATTGGCACTTGATATTATCACGTTCAAGTTATTTTAACGGGTCACGCAAGTTCGTCGAAGGTCCAGATATATCTATACAAATGACTAATGATGATTCAGTGGTTTTTTTTTTTAGTTTTGCAGAAGACTTTAAGTATTTGATACTCAGTGCGAATTTAATTTGCTAAATATGGATTGCTATCGAATATCAATTGATCCCACTGATATATTTTACGTGCAATGCCAAAACTAAATTGTAAGGAGAGAGACATGGACCAGAACGGTGGCATGAGTCGGATTTTCTTAAATATTTTCATTTCATGTAAATTTCCCCAAATGCCTAGATGAGGCTCCTCCTCAACTCATAAAATAGCTATAGGTGTTGGAAGTGCCTGTGGTGTAATGGATATCGTCGTAGGAAATGGACACGACGACACGAGTTCAAATCCTGGACGAGACTGATTGCATTTCACATAGCGCTAATACCCGTTGGGAAAGGTATGAATCCAATTATTCTCCCTCCATCTATGGATAAATAGTAGGACAGACTGGGTTCTTCAGCCTAGTCTAGGAGAAGAAATACTCTGAATTAAACCTGCTAAACTCCGCTTAAAAATTGACCTCATGTCATATCCTGTCCGAGCGGAGGGGTTGCTAAATATGATAAATTATACAAATTTCTCCCGTTTAATAACCCACACGACCCCTTCCTAAAACTGGAATGCCGACTGTTTTCCGGGACTCGGAAACAAAGCGGATGGTCCTTACATGAGAGAGGAGTTATGAAATTGGGACAAAACAAATTGTAAGGAGAGAGACATGGACCAGAACGGTGGCATGAGTCGGAAAAATGAAAAAAAAGCAAGATCTTTGGCCAATATCGGCCTGGGATCGTATGGGGCGGGGAAGTATAAAATCGGGGACAGGAAGATCTTGGAAACAAAATGACGGAGACAATGACATATAACGCAATGCTTACCGGTCCGCTGCTGCCGTGTGTAGGAAAAGAAGGGAATGATGGTTCCAACGTTGCACCCTTTCATATGGCCAAACTCGCTTCATGCAGCAACCTTTTCTCGAATGTTATGCGGTTCAAGCATTTTCAGTAGCATCTAATTTTGACCCTAGGCTAATACCTAAAAGAAGAATCATATCACGGAGGGAAAAGTTTGCACCGTTATAAAATCCCTTTCGCGTCAACCAAATCAACATTCGGGCCACAGCAAGGATCGCGAGAATGAGTACCCGTTTCTCAACTTTCCACAGAGGATCAACATTGTCCACGACGTAGCCAACGTCGAGCAGCACTAACTGGGGTCTGGTTCAGAGCGGTTAGGTTCAATGTGGGCCGTTCACTAACCGACGTGACTCCAAAAAGGCGGACCCGTTCGCAGTAGTAGGTGTGCAATGCCGTTTCTTCTTGACCATTATCGCAGCGAGCGCATTCAGGCATGTCTGCCAAGCTCGCCTTGAAGGCTGCTGTCGAGGGGTTACGTGTTTCGAGTGATCCACCAGATGACCGAGAACTCAAGCTTGTTCAAGAACCCAGAACCTGGCGCCCAATCCTATTGGGAGCGAATCTCATCCTGGGTCCAGGCGAGTTGCTCCTAAAGCGTATCCAAAGTGGTACCAACCACTTGCTCCTGAGACTCTGAAAGGTCACTGGACCCAGGAAGGTTACGAAGGGCCTTACGGCATTTGGCAAAGGACAGTGCTTGACCCTTTGGCCAACGACAGTTCTCGGCTTTAGGGTTAAACTTCTGTCAAGGAAAGGCCTTCTTTACCCTCTGCCCCTACACCATATCTTTCGTCAAGGATCGACGTAGGAATTCTTCAGCGAGCCAATGAATCTCCAGATCAGGCATTCCCAAGTCCCCATTGCAAAAACGTTTATAACAGTACTGTCTACAGACCGTCGGGCTTCGGCCTCCCCAAAGTAATTCATAGAAGGATTGTTTCAGCGCTCTCCAAGAGCTCCTAGGCAGGGGGGGTACATACTATTGGTAAAATATCAAGGGGAGGACATATACGGCACATGCCTCAGCCCTGCCCTTTTAGGATATGCAACTTCAAAACTAGGTACCCACTTGCACTTCTACCTATGTCTGTACTTATGACCAATTTCGCTCTAGTTGGAGTTCCGGACCGAACCATATCCCAATGATGTTGATGGGTCCGTCGCTCCAGTGGTAGTGTCCAGGAAAAGGAACTTCACCCCTATAAGCACCACAGAAATCTAAACGTAAACCCAGAGTTTTCTATTTACGCTATTTAAGTAAAAGAAGGAAATTTATTATCAATACGACTTTGTTAAGGCAATAGTTAAGGAACTATATCAGATAATTTTTTCACCTACAAAAATATCAGCCACAGAAGGACGCAAAGTGCTATCCCACAATATTCCATCAACCAGCCAGAAAATTTATTCTTGAAACTGAGAGAAACTTCCTCAGTAATCAGCTCCATCAACTCAATAAAAATTGTTTCTGTAAAAAGAGGAAGTTTTAACGAGCTTCGATATAAATTGTCAACACAAATAACCATAGTTTTGTCTAACGGTCAAGAAATATCTAAAATCAAAATAACCTGTGTCCAAGGAATAATGTAATTTGCGTATATATGATGCAAATTTGAAGGTATCAGAAATTCAGTGGTCTGAATAAGACTTCAAGACAGGTTCATGGATTTCAACAAAATCATTTGCCAATTCTTTTTGGGCAGAACCAGTCATAGAGAAAATGGGTCTGAGAGGAATATTGAGCTTTTGAATTCTAGGTACACCATACATCCAGGATGCTAGGAACCCCCAGAATAGATTCTATTATAAGTAATGTAAAGTTTGCGACCTTAGTCGAGAGTGGCCCGAAGGCTCCCTTTTCAAGAGCTATTACACCGAAATATAGGTAAGGGCGCTATACCATTCCCTGGATTGCTCTATTTTACCCTTGATCCTCACCTTATAATTAAGTAAGACGGTTTCAAGTACCATTTTTTAAGTGTTTGTATGACTCGTCCTGTGATTGAACCCCGGTCTCACGGAACATAGGTGAAAACCTCCTTAAAAAGGAAATTTTTTGGTGAAACTCAAGAAACCTTCATAGTTAGTTTCCGTTTTCAAGGTGTTATCACATGAGATATAACCTAACTTCTGCAATTTGTTAATCTCATTGAATATTGTTGACATTTTGGGAATATAGCAAAAATGATTAAGAAAAAGATGTGCGTGTGTGTATAATTAATTATATACGAGTAACAAGTAAAATTTACCTATGTGCATGAGTTAAGTTTTTTAAAAAATGCAAGTAGAAAATGATTTTAGGAATAATAAAGTAACGATTGTGCCAATTGTGATTGGTGCGTTAAGCACAGTAACTAAAGGATTATTAAAGAGCCTGGAGGACTTGGAAATTGGCGGACGGGTGGAGACTATCTAAACGACAGCATTGCTGAGGAGGGCCAGAATACGGAGACGAGTCCTGAAGACGTGAGGAGACTTGCTGTCACTCAAACTCCAGTGTAAAACCATCAGCTAACACTGATGTGAAAAACTCTAAAGGGGTAAATAATAATAATAATAATAACTAAAAGGCATGGAGGACTTGGAAGTTGGCGGACGAGTAGAGACTATCCAAATTACAGCATTACTGAGAATGGCCAGGATACTGAGAAGAGCCCTGGATACTTGATGAGACTTGCTGTCACTCAAACTCCAGTGAAAAACCATCAGCTAATACTGATGTGAAAAACTCTAAAGGAGTAAATAATTAGCCCTGAAAAAACCCTCTAAAATCATTTAAAACTGTAAAAAGTAACAACAAAACAAAAACTTGTTTGCCTATGATATGGAAGATTTTAAGTGTGCAATTAAGAGAATCAATTTATTATTCCCTTGAATCTATCACTAACTTATATGTCCGGGTTACATCAGGAAGAATAAAAATGATGTTGAAAAGAAGACAGAGTCAAAAATGACCAATAATATGTATAGACCAATATATTCTAATGGGTTGAGGTGGCGTTCGTTACGTAAAGCATATTGTCGCAGGAAAGGGACACGGTGACACGAATTCAAATCATGTACAAGAGTGTTTACATTTCACAGAGCGTTGATACTTTTGGACAAGGTATGGATCCAATAATGGGTGTGGGTCATGGTAATCTTTCGGCGGCAGTTTTTATTCTCATCTACAGAAGCCACTCTTATAGATGAGCAGTAGTTCCTCGATCGAACTATTCGATCCTGGCCGTTGAACCGTAGGACCTGGAAGTCAGACCTGACCAATGAAATAAAACGTAGTTTCTTCTAAGCAGCGATCATGTCGATAGTGCTATATGAATCCGATATATGGACGCTAACTATACGTATGGAGAAAAAGCTTGACGACAACAACACAAGAATGCTGCGAGCAATATTGAACAAGTCCTGGAAACAGGACCCCACAAAGCAGCAGCTGTACGGCCACTTACCACTCATCACGAAAACTATCCAAGTTAGACAAACCAGACATGCGGGACACTGCTGGAGTATTCTTGTGGATCCCTTCACATGGACGAGCAAAGGCATGACGACCCGGTAGAACCTACATACGACAGCTCTGTGCCGATGTATTCCTGAAGACCTGTCAGAATCAATGGACGATAGAGAAGGGTTGCGGGAAAGGGTTATTGATATCCGTACTAATGGCACGACATGATGACGATGATGATGATGATAGCTTTTTTTTATAAATTCTATGGCTAAAATATTCTACAGAATTACTTTAAAAAGAAATCAAAGATGGATTTTGGTTCTAGAAGTGTTAAAGTATTTCGATGATATATTCGCACTGGCAACTGCTATGATGATACCAAAGCAAAACTTCGACAGCTTTTGGATTTTCTTCGATGATCTTGTTGACTTAGAAAGTAGATAATTATTTCAAAGACCATTGCTTTGAAAGAAACCCTTGAGCTTGGAAAGGAAGCAATAATTTTCTTCACCTGGACGAGTAAAAGCAGAACGACCATCCAGAAACTACATACAGCAGCTTTGTGCTGATACAGGGTGTAGCCTGAAGACCTACCGGAAGCAATGAACGATAGAGAAGTGTGGCGAGAAAGGTCAGGAATATCCGTGCTGATGGCACGACATGATGATTCTTCCACCAGTTACGAGTAAATAATAGGGCAGACTGGATTCTTTAACATTGATATGCTAACTGGTATATGAGAAGGATAACTCAGAATTCAAACCTGTTAAACTCTGCTTAAAATGACCCTGTTTATCATAGTGTTCGTGCGGAGGGGTTGGGTAGATATAAACATTCTAAAACGTTTAATGACAAAAAATAGCAAAGGTATAGATAGATAACAAAAAGAAATATGACATCATTCCAAAAATATGCATGATTAAATGTTTAAAATACTTTAAATCCCAGAGCAAGTTGTAAATGTTATCTCAAGAGCTATGGAAAACCGCTAGGTAAAACTGTTAGTTGGAAAACAAAAATGCTCAAAAGTAAAAGTTCTGAGTGGTATCTTTCAAGGACACTCATTATTGCCAATTTTATTTGGTTTGGTTTTATTTGATTCTATGGCCTATCAAACATTGTAGATGATTTAATGCCAAATCCATTTTTATATATATAAACAATTTCATATCAAACAATTCAGTTTAACATAAGTACGCAGTTTAAATGTCTAAAGCAGTTCTGTTTCAAACAATGCAGTTCAGCATAAGCAGACAATTTGGTTCTATTTGGTACATAGTTAGGACCATGTCAGAGTGGACCTGCGGCAATTAAGGGGCACTCGGCATTCTCCAAAACTCCAGTATTACGGGAGCCTTATCTTCAAGATTGCTTACTGTAATATCAGGGACACTCATTAAGATGCTATATAATTACAGAATGATTTTTTTTATATTAATCATTTTTTGTTAATTATATTTTATCATTCAGTTCGATTAGGCTTTGAACTATTCGGCTATTAGTTCAGGTGCATAGCATTTGGTACAGTTTACGCTTGCACGCAAAGGATATGACAATCACAATTGTCATAATAAACCCCAGATAGGAAATGTAACTGGAGTGTGAATGACGTCATGCCCGGAAGCGATGATCCTGAGAATTTGAAGATTTTGAAAAAGAGATTTGGGAGTTGACTGGACGATGTAGGACACAGTTGAAGTTGAGTTCTGACCATGGTGTTGAGAAGTTGGGGTCCGACCATGGTGTTGAGAAGTTGGGTCCAACAATGATGTTAAGAAGTTGGGGTCTGACCATGGTGTTGAGAATTGAGATCTAAAACACCACGAGATGTGCCGAGCGTTAGAGGTGTTGTTAGCACTGTATGATACGAAAGACTTTAAGGAATTGTGTCTCCCTCTCCTCGTGTCAAGAAATGAAGTCAGAAATTAATAAATGGTTCGTACCTGAACAACAGAGAGTGCGACTGTTTCTGCGTTTGTATTTGAATATGTGTGACTGTATTCGCATATGTATACGCGTAGTATACAACAAAGAGAGTGTTACCCCACTGCAGAGATAAAATCGGTGTAGTCTGCAGCCACATCCCATTAGGTCAAATACTATTTAGTATAACAAAGATGCCTTCAAATTATACAGTTTAACACATGTGACATATATAAGCAAATGCAAAAGAAGCTCCAGATTTTGTAAATCACAAAAATGATCAACTACTTCTGTACATTTTTGTCAAGAATGATAAAGAACTAGAAATCCTAATAGAAAATATTAGAATCTACGTCCAACATATAGGAATGAAAATTGGTATTGGAAAATGCGCTCTGCTTATACCGAAAAAAAGAAAAGAAAAAGAGAAACAGCTGATAGAAGAAAAAGTCCATTAAGAAAAGTATCAGAACACTTGGAGAAGAGGAAAATGACAAATACCCGAGAATATTAGAAGCGGACACCATCAAACAAACGGAGATGAAAGAAAAACTAACATAGGAGCACCCCAAAAGAAGTAGAAAACATATTCAAACCTAAAACTGCAGCAAAGATCTATACTATAAATAACTGGGTGACTACGCAGTTATTTATTCCTTTGTATAGATTGTAATACACTGTGGAATATTCTTAAGATTGATAAGAGAGTAACTGAACAATATGAACAATGGAACAAGTAAATTAATGACGCTTCACAAGGCCTTATACCCGAGGGATGACCTATATAAATCTTTATAACAAGTAAAGGTGGAAGAGGACTCTCCAGAATTGAGGACTGTATGGATACAATAATCCAGGGAATTAAAGTATCTCGAAAAAAGTGCAAAGAACGACTGCAGTCAGTAACAGAAATACCAACTAAAAGTAATATAAGGACTAACACGAAAACAACGATCACAAAACGTAGAAAATGATAGTGGTAAGAAAAACAACGATATGGATACTTCAAACAATAAACTAAGAACATGGCTACGTAGAGAAACTCGAAGATAGAAACTAAATCTCCTAATAGCAACATAAAATAATGCCATAAGAAATAATTATGCCTGGGAAATGACTGATATTACACAGGAAAATAGCAGGTTTGAAAATAAAGAGTTTGAAAAAGCTAATCACAAATAAGAGAATGTAGCAACCTGGATCAAAAGGAATAGAAGAGAAGGTAAGGTTATGTTTAAAAAGTGGTCCATTGTGCAAAAGATGAATATTTTGCTATGATGACAAATGATATATATATATATATATATATATATATATATATATATATATATATATATATCCCAAACCCTCAGCACGCGCAGGATGTTACTCAAGGTCATTTTTTAAGTGAAATTTAATAGGTTTGAATTCAGAGTTATCCTTCTTCAAGACTGATTGCCTTACCAAGGCTAAAGAACCTAGTCGGCCCTACTATTTATCCATAGATGGAGGGAGAATAATTGGATTCATACCTTTCTCCAAGGGTATTAGTGCTATGGACAATGCACACAGCCTCACCAAGGTTTTGAAATTGTGTCGCCGTGTCCATTTCCTATAATGATAACCATTACACCAAGGGCGCGTCCATGTGTACAAACAAGAATCTTGCCTAGAAAATGAGACCCTTAAAGTTCATGGGGACTTTGAAATGAAAAATGAACACACATTTCAAGTTAAAAGGCCGGGCATAGTATTAATTAAAAAAAGGAAAAGAACTTATTTGCTAATTTTGCAGTTTCAGCAAAACATAGAATAAAAAGGAAAAGCAGACACGCAACTAGACATTGCCAGAAATCGGAATAATTTGTTGAACATGAAGGTGACGTAGATAACAATTGCTGTCGGCGCCTTTTGGAACAGTCTCTAAAGACTTGGAAAAAAATTCTCGTAGCGCTAGAGATCAGGCGAAGAATCAAGAACATCAAGACACCAGCATTTATAAAAAAAATCAGCTAGGATACTTAAAATAGTCCTGGAGACTTTAGGAGACTTGCTGTCACTCAGACTTCAGTAAAAAAAAAACACAATCTGTAAAACCAAGAAAAATTTGCAAAACGTAAAATAATAAGGAAAGCTAAAGAGAAGAAATAAACCCCTCCCAGAAGCAGCCAAGTAGAAGGCCATACCAAAGAAATAAATGTAAGTTTTAAAAGTGCATGTAGCGTAACGGTTATTGTTGCTGAAAATGGGTTCGACCCAGCGAGTTCAAAACTTGGACAAAGCTTTTTGTGTTTCATTTCGATTTGCACTAATACTCTTGTGAAAGATAAGAAGGGGTCTCTTGTACCCTGCTGTGATTTAGATATGAGGGCAGAAAGTGATCTTTAGCCTTGCTAAAGTAACCAGCCTAGGAGAAGGAAACAGTTTGAATTAGAAACTAGAGAAAGTGCTTGTAGCAACCCACATAAAACATTCTTGTGACTGAACCATTAGAAATGTTGTCTGGCTGCAGATCTGTATTTATCAGTGATTTTGCTGGTACAATTACTAAAAATAATTAAATTAGATAGGCTATGGAGTGAGAGAGAGGAGCATGAGGAACAACGCCATGCAGCCAAGATGCATAGAGTGGATTAGTTGAAGAAGATAATACACAGTCCAAATTACAGAAATTTGATCATAAGGACAAATGTCATACACTTTTGGTTAGTTGATTGGTGATTCATGGGATATCAACACTTGTGGGTTTTTTTTTATCCCCAATCCTGTTATATATATATATATATATATATATATATAATTTGTAAGTCCATAGTTTGCATGTAACTTTATTTAAAAACTAGTTGTAAGAGCTTATTTGTTTGTACAGTTAAATGCTATCAAACATTGGTATTTCTATTTAATATCAATCATCTGTTTGCACACAATTGGATGTCTTAAACTATATATTTTCAACATTGAAAATTCTATTAAGTAAATATTCCTATGTAATATAACAAAGTTGCACACACTGTATTGTCTCAAATAACAAATGATAATAAACCCCTTCGTAATTGATTAAAAAGTTCAATGATACCCAGGGATGGAACCCTGGCAGGTACAACCAATAATGGTTAAAATGAACCTAGAATTAATCGCATGAAATACTCCACATTCCTCAAAGCTTCAGGATTGGAGCCTCATCATCAGATGCAGTTTAGTGTCATATTTCGGACCCCCGTTGGGTATGAGGGTTCTATCTCCACTGCAGAAGTGCAGTCGACGTAGTCTATAGCTCTAGCTGACAAGATGGGGTATATACATAGGTTAGAGTTTCTAGTAAAATATAAGGCACATACAATTCTTGGGGGGGGGCTTTGACATAAAATGAGCCCCCTAATCTACTAGAAGACCAAAATTAAATAAGAAAATGTCTTGGCTGCTTATATCCTTCGTACAAACAGTAAAACGAAAAAGTGGAAAAATACTAACATCGACAGGAAGTTTAAACCCTATACAACATCATGGTTGCAGTGATCCTATTGTCAGTGCTCTTGCAATTATTCTAAAAATAATTGGAAAATGACTGGAAGAAGTGGAGTTCAAGAAATATTTGAAAATGTTCTGAATACAGCACTGATAAGGTAAACTAGAATACTAAGTAAAGTCCTAAAGAATTGAGAAAAGTTTATATTAGTTTGACTCATGTGGAGATCACCAGGTAGTGCGGTTGAGAAAATCAGAAAGCAACCAAATAATATCCAATATGAACTGTGTAGAATGACGGCCTCTGTAACGCAAGAAAAGAGAAGAAATTAAAATCAAATCAGCCGAGAAGATATGGCTATGGAATCGAATAATGTTGCATTCCTTTGGCTTTTTATTTCCTCTCTATCTCTCTCTCTCTCTCATACACACACACTCACACACTACCGTTATTTCTCTCTTCCTCTCCCTCACTTTATCCTCTCTCTCTCTCTCTCCTTCTACGTGATTTATCTCTTCGGTTTTGCATCTGATAACTGATTCTACCTGCCATATCTATCTTTCATATCTCCAGAGAAATGTCTCATGAAATGTTCGATACCATGATGAGCGGTGTTTTAGTATTTTTCGCAGACATGTAAAAAAATGGTGCCATGAAATTCTCTTGAGAATATGGGTTGTATAGTCATCTAAAGCATCACAACGACACAATAATTAAACAAACGCAAGGACAAAGACCCAGGAAGGAAGACGCAAGAAGACTTCTTTAACAATATTTTACTTCTCAGTTTATTGCAAGGGTTCGAAAGGGTTGTTCAAGTTTTGCATGTGAGAGGGTGCTGGAGACCGAACATAAGCTTCATATTTTGACCCCACTGTTATGACCGTCACGTTGTGTCTTTCTTGTTCTCCTGATGTTGGGGTCAACTCCATCGGGGCTTTCCGAGGGTCCCCTCGGTCGGGTGTGGCTTTCCCTACCAAATCTCGTCTCTAACTCTCTGGAATTCTACTGGCAAATGCTTTGGCACCCAATTCAACTCAATCATATAATAATTCAACGCCCACACGATCGCCCACTGGATCTTTGAAATCGAATGTTTAATCTTCATCAAGCGGAAATAACTGTCATGCAGTTCAGAGGTTACTCTCTTCCGGTGCATCACTGTAGTGGCACAATGGGGCCTTCATCTTGTCCCATATCATAAGCCTTAATTAATGTGTCACTTCTTTCCGGTGTATCACCTTGGAATAATATTTTTGGGCCGGGTCGAAGGTCAAAATATAACATATGAAAGGTTTTACAATTTTTAGATAAGCCAAGAACTTCCTATATTGATTTATCTCTGGAAAATCTTTGGAAATCTATCGGAAAATGAACAGAAATTAAATAAGACAGATGGAAAGAATCATTATTTTTTTTGGAGGAAAAGTTGACGGTGAAAATCAGCATTTCAATTTTTTGGATGTTGTGATCATGAGTGATGGTGATCCAAAGTATACTTGGGCTAAGGAGCCTTACGAAATTGGTAGATGCAGATTTTAGAAAGAGAGGATGAGAGAGAAAGGAAGAGAGAATGACGAGAAGACGTAAATAGATAGATAGATAGATAGATAGATATGAATAGACTGAGATAGAAAGCAATGAACAGATCGACAGATAATGAGGAAAGAAATTTTACAATACAGATGAATAGATATGTTAAGTCAGATAGATAGATAGTGATTGTCACCTCTTTATTAATCGTTATGCGACGATTTGCACGCAGGTAACTTTTCAATCCTGCTTCCGACTTACATGAATTGCTGCAGTGGTAACGCTTGAACATTCCATCTTTTTGAATTGAAGAGATACATGTTTGTATATTTGAAGTGCATAGTCTCACCAGCAGCTGATTTATAAACCAAGTCATACGTAGGAGAAGGCTACTATGGAAGACGTTGTGAGAATACGTCTTCATGTATTGCTTGGTTTCGTCCCCCCTGATAGGATATGAAGAGCTTGATCAACCCTGCATTCTAAAAGACAATGCATCCACATACATGTACACGTTACCACCTGATGTTGTAAAAGCAATAAGGTATTTACCATCGCATTGGGATTCCAACGAGCATCCGGTTAGCAGACAGGGGAGCAGGCCATGGCTCCATGCAGTCACTGGGAACATACTGCAGAATGGTGGTCATTTCTCTATCACTATATCCATAATGAAACCAGTGGCCATCAGGACTCGAGGGTTGGAAAAACCCAGATGCGGGAATTGTATATTCCTGAGTACCATAAATAATAATTGCTTTATACACCAAGGCAATCATAATTGGTCAGTCTGACTTTGTTTCTTCTCGACATGACAATACGCTGACTCACTCAATAAAACAATATGGTAGATTTCAGTTTCTGTTAAGGGTCGGTAGGTACTATATCCTTTTTTTGCTTTCGGAGTACACACTTAAATCTAGAATGCTTCAATCTCTTTTGTTAAAATCACTGTATCCATCACTGATGACCTTCCTTTGGGATATAAAACTTTCGGCATTTAACTTCCATGATTTAAGGTTGCTTTTCAAAACATTCTTTAGCCGTTTCCTGGTTTACTGTTGTGGCTTTTTTGCTCCAGTTCGCTATCAAGGACAGCCAGTTAGCCATCCAGCTTTACATATATTTTCTTGGTTTCTTTTCTTAATTGCATACAAATATTCGTGTGTTATTTAACGCCAAAGTCATCCTTTTTGACAAATAGCAGTGGTGCTATTTAACACCTGAGTATATAAGCAACTACGTACATACATGTATATAAACATATTCATTGTTTAAATTCTATCTTGAGTTAAATAATCTTATTTCATGTTCAGGCTTATTTAGAATGTCGACCTGGTGAAGAAAGGAAATCGAAAATTAAAAAGATACTTGACAAAATCAATTAGAATCGATCGGGTTATATAAAAAAATAAATGATTCAAATATTCTATAGGAACAAATTAAATATTCTATAGGAAAAAATTAAATCTTCTATAGGAACAAATTAAAAAGTTTGGAAATTCTCCATAAACTTCAGAACAAAAAACCAAGACACTTTCAGGAATCAAATTAGTTGCAGGATTATTGTGTAAGTATAAATACCTGCAAAAAATCTTGTTGGTTTTTAAGCAGACGTTTTAGTAAACACCTAGTTAATAAAGTAATATATATATATATATATATATATATATATATATATATATATATATATATATATATATATATACGCGCGTGTGTGTGTGTGTGTGTGTGTGTGTTCATATGTGACCAACCAGTAACAAATAAGATGCAACACAAAGCTGAAGAAAATAGGTAGAAATTCAAAATTTTTTTTCTCCTGAAGATTACTTCCCAAACCAAATCTAAAGGGTATATGTATGAAGATAACGAGAAAAAGACATATACGTAGACGTATGGCCGTATACATAAATAAACATTTTTTTATTTTTTTATTTTCATCATACAATGTGTGATAGCACGTGCGATACCATGTCCTCATCAGCCGCCATCCAGGGGTGATAACACAGTTTCGGTAGCTCAAGGCGGTACTGCCACCCCTGGCGCTACCAAGCAGCTTTTGCCACCGGACAGGGTATTAAGAGAATCATATATATATATATATATATATATATATATATATATATATATATATATATATATATATATATATACACGCCAGATCACTTAAATGCAGAGACTACATTGGACGTTAATCTTCATTTTCTGAGTGCAGTTTGTGATTTAAAAAAACGCGTTTACTTTCGGCGGTTGATATTATTACGCGTTTACAGTAACCGTTTCTTACGTAATCACACGGGAAAGGTGAGATTGCCTCCCTAACCAAATCTAAAGAGTATACGTATGAAGATAACGAGAAAGAGACATATACGTAGACGTATGGCCGTATACATAAATAAACATATTTATTTATATACATATGTATTCATATTTACTGATATAAATGCAAATAGATACATATGCATGAATACACACACACACACACACACACAGATATATATATATATATATATATATATATATATATATATATATATATATATATATAAAACTTTATTGACTATAAAACTAAGAATAAACCGCGGCGAATTTTAGAAGAATGAAATCAGTTCATTGTAAAAACTAACGGAAATGGGTTCAGAAGGAATAAATGGGAAATACGTTGTTTTAAACAAAAAGAAAATGATAGAGAATATATTGAATAATGTTGAGAGGTGCCTGTGGTGTAATGGTCGTAGGAAATGGACAGGGAAACACGAGTTCAAATCCTGGACCTGACTGATTGCATTTTACATCGCACTAATACCCTTGGGAAAGGTATGAATCCAATTATTCTCCCTCCAGCTATGGGTAAATAGTAGGACGGACTAGGTTCTTCAGCCTTGGTGAGGCAACTAGTCTAGGAGAAGGAAAACTCTGAATTCAAACCTGTCAAACTCCGCTTAAAAATTGACCTTGTGTCATATCCTGCCCGAGTTGAGGAGTTGGTAAATAGGATAATGTTGGGTGGATTGTTATTTTTTGTACCCATGAACTCAAATAAGAACAAGCCAAGGTCGGCAGAAAATCAGCTCGGGAGATTTGACCCGGAGGTCAGCGATTTTATATCGTTGGCCTGAAAATGAATTCCAGGAAGCATTTATTTTAAAATTCAAGTATGGACAATTTTAATTCAATTCTCTTACCGTTATTACTGACGATATTACTGACGTTATGTCATGAACATAAAATTGCAATAATTCCAAATTTGGGGAAGACATCCCCTTTTGGGTAAAAGTAAGAGTAAAGGGGACGGAAAAGGGGTGACAAACAGTGGGAGGCGGAATTGATTGTTGGAAACCAAAGTAGAAGTTTGATATTTTCTTAGTTTCTCCAACACCACCCCTCGGGTGGAAGATATACATATAATACAAGGGATGTCTTCTCCTCAGAGTAGAGTCCCCGAAAGAGAACGCGAGTAGACTACGAGAATTCTCTGTCGCTCTAAAACATGACCATTTACCAGACTCCTCTGGATGTAGGAAAAGCGAAGTGAATTAAGAAAAGACAATTGGAGAGAGACAGAGAAAGCCCGAAATAGCGTATCATTAGCAGAAGGTGACATCTAAATTACTCCTCTTGGATTCCTACTAGACTACCCTGTGTATAGAAAGTGAAGAAAGCTCATCATATTATAACCTTGCGAAATAATACCATGGATTGAGAGGAAGCAAACATATTCGCCAGGACGTAATCTTTTACCAGACTATCGTGAATATAGAAATTGGAAAAAGCCAGTCATCTTACAACATATTCCCAAGGATTGAGAAAATGCAAGCATAACTACCACTGAGATTGCCTTATGCGCAACCGCAGAAAGCGATAACAGGAAAGCCTAAACTTATACAAAGTTAGGGTGACTGTTACTTTATAAACCGGGTCTGACTTAAACTCCTTCCAACCTCTTAGAAAGATGAATGCTTGTATTATTAGTAAAGATATTTTTTCATTTTTTTACTGTATATCATTTTTACAAATAAAATAATGTCAAAAAATTAAAAATCCTAGAACCTTATAAAAAAAAATGTTGACAACCCATTATTAACAGAATTAACTTCAAAACTAGTGACAATATTTTAAGAATATTTAGAATTAATAGAACAATCAATTTTACAAAAGATACAACAAATTTTATCCTACTATACTTTACTAAGCCTCACTTTAGTAATAAAAATAAATACTAAACAACTTTAATTTACAAATAGCATATGTATTACCTTGATAATGGTTCTGATAAGATCCGAAAGTACTAGGTATAAGACAAATGGCACCTTTAGAGAAATTATCAACAAATTTCAAGATTTATTTATAAAATGAGCACATATATATGTACATATTTAAGGATATATGTATATAGCCATACCTATATTCACGCATATATAAATCCATAATTACAGATTTTAGATATACACACTCACACACAAACGCACACACAGAGACACAGACATACAGACACACAGACACACACACGCACACACACACACACACACACACACACACATATATATATATATATATATATATATATATATTATATATATATATATATTATTCAATTCCGTAAATCCAGAGGAAGAAATAATTCCTATCAAGACCAATGCAATATTCAAAAATATAATAATAAATTTAAATATTCCCGGTGAAGAGCTCAATGTAAATAAAATCCACAGACCAAATAATTTTCTCTTCAAAACAGACCGATTATAGGGTTTTCCAGATCAAATGTCTTTACCAGACAAAATATTGCTTGCATAAACCTCTAAACCTCAACTAAAAGGCGAACTGATTCAACTGCGTGAATCCAAGGAATCGCTCTTACATAGTTGTGTTAGCACGAACCGGGTACCTTACAAGGAACATTGTTAAGTTTACGAAACCTCCTAAAGCAGCAGTTTATCGTGTTTTTAAACGATTTAAAGAAGAGCCCAATGTTGATAGAAAAGAACGCAAGACTCGAAGGGATTCTAAGCACACTCCCCTATTTCTCGCTGGTCTCAAACGCACGATTAAAGCCAACCAAACCACATCCAGGAAAACTTTTGCCAAGAAACATAATGTGTCTCTTTCCACTGTACCTAGAGCTGTCAACAGGGGCCTTAGCATTACTAGTTATATTCGAAGACCCATCAGGGCTGAGAGATGATCAAAGTTTCATTCATCAAGCATCAAGTTGCATGAAAAGCTCTTGTGTTTGTGGACGAGAAAATATTCCCTGTGGACACTAAAGTGAATCTCAGAAATTCTCGTGTTATTGCATACGACCATTCTGATAACCCACCTGTGTTTCAAACTAAGAATCCTGCCTCTCTCATGGTATTCAGTGCTGCGGCGAGTGATGGAAATGTCAGGAATCTTCCTTTCATGGCGGCTGGTTTGAAGATAGGTAAAAGGAGAATCTGGACATCTTGAAGACGTCCATGTTACCGTGGACGGAGTAGAACTTTGGACTAAACAATATGATGCTGATACAGGATTCAGCACAAAGTCATACCTTAAAAGTAATACAGACTTCTTGGTGAGAAAGTATCATTTTTTGTGAGGGCCAACATCTGGCTAAGTAATTGACCAGATATCAATCTTTTCGATTACTTTCTGTAGTGTATACTTCAAGCAAAAGCCAATACTTCACCACACTCAAGCGTCAAGAGTTTGAAGACGTGCATAGTGCATGCCACACGCAAAATCAAAAGAGCAGAGATTGTAGCTGCTGCCAAACAGTTTCGTTTTAGTGTGGTGGCAGTAATTGCCCAAGAGAGCAGCCATGTTGAGTGATGAATGTTTATGTGCTAATACATCACTTTCAAATTATATCGATGTACTACCATTATTTTAGTAAATATATGTTTTATTATCTCGAAAAATGGTCTCAATTCACCTGCAAGTCACTGTATATATATATATATATATATATATGTGTGTGTGTGTGTGTGCGTGTGTGTGTGTACAAATATTTACATACGCACTCATATTTGTATTTAGTGATACACATATATCTGTGCAAACACACACACACACACACACACACACACACACACACACACACACACACACACACAGACATATATATATATAAGTGTCTGACTATTTCATAAAAAATCGACTATATACTTACATTCATATAAAAGATATACACATATATACTCTCTCTTTCTCTCTCTCTCACACTCATATTTTCTATAATCTAATAGATTTTCTTTTTATATTGTAGCTGTATTTTCTCTTATAATTTCATATAGATTTTTCTTCTTCTGATGAAAAGTTTCGGGTGGCATACGTTGGTGATATTTTAGTTCCCATAGCTATTCCTAGCTTTGGATGAATGTTATTTTGTCGAATTAAAGAGAGGTATTGTTTAGGATTAGTTTTATACCATCAGTGAAAATTTATTTGTTAATTCTTGTGTGTAATATTTTTGGGTATTTTTCTATTTAAAACGAGATGGCCAGTTTTCGTAATTCATGAGGTATATTACAACATAGGTTTGTGACGTCACGTGTAGACATGAGTGAGGCAGGATATATTTTATCTGTTATCATTATAGAGAGAAAGTGTCGCTTTTGTTGTGTTTGAGAGATATAGACAATTTAGGTAGTTGGCTGGTGCCGTTTTTCTATTTTACTTCTTTTATGGGAGCGTGAGATTTTTGCTTAAGTTATTGGAAAGATTTATTTTCTTATCCTCTTTTCTTTAGTATTGACATCGGATCTCTTCTCTCATCTAACAATAAAAACATCAATTATTAAAGAAGATTCCCCTAGGAACAAACATTCCCGATTGCCTAGCCAACTACAGATCATTTTAGTACTTTTTGGTTGGTCAGCCAATCAAATGCTGTAATCTACGTCTGTGGGTAGAACATCCCTTCCATGTAACAAATTTTGATTGATCATCCAATTAAAACCCAATATAGGGGCTTAGTTCATTAAGGATCCCATCCCACGGCTTTTGAGGGAGTATCTTTTTTCACTTTAACCAAAACAAAAATCAAAGATCTGATCTTTTGACCCCAACAGGTGGGCAAGAGATGTCATGATTTAAATTGTGTCAGCGCACAGACAAAGCCCGAAACATGTTTACCTTTAGTTTTGACATTCGGAAATTTCGGTTTGTAGTGACCTTTGACATTGATTTTCAATTTCATTCACCGTATATCATTTTTTTCGTTCTTATAAAAGGAAAATCACATTTTACTAAATAAAAAAACTGCATCTCACTCTCCATAAATTTTTACTACCAGTAAATACCTCATATTGTCATAGTGAGGCTTGGTCACGTGGTCTTGCTAAGTCGGTCTAGGCCGCTTGACATGGGTGACCCACGCTGAGACTAGCACTTCCCGAGCCGCCAGGGGCCTTCTCTCATGGCTTTAACCCTTTCTGGAGGGGCGAGGTTTATCTCCTGGCACTTGAGGCGCTTTTTTTAGGGGGATACTGACGGGACCCAAGGCATTTTTGAAGTCACTAGGTGTGTCTGAGTTACGGTCCACGGCCTGGACCCAACTTAAAAAGTCCTTTTGCCGTATTCGCCCGTTTCTCTGGGAGGTTTCAAATTTATTCTGTGCAAAAGACCTTCGGGTATATTTCTTTTAAGTGAAAATTTTGACATCCTTTTCCTTTTCCTGACACAAATATTTTGAATACAAGTTGACTGTGAGGTTTTTGCAAAACATAGTGACACACTCACACACAGATCTTTTAAACACACAATATACATCCATCCAGAAAAAGGTTTGGTTTGGTTGGTTGTTTGGATTTTATGGCATATCAACCTTTGTAGGTTATTTAAGGCCAAATGCATTTTTTTATACTAATAATCAGCTCTATTTCCAACAATTCAGGTTAGCATGAGTACACAGTTTAATTGTCGAAACATTTCTATTTGAAGCCATTCAGTTTAGTCAAACAGTTCTAATTCAAACAATTCAGTTGTGTATAAGTATAGATTTTGTTTACACACAGGTAAATGTCAAAACAGATCCATTTCAAACAATTCAGTTTAGTGTGAGTACAGTTTCAATGTTAAAACAGTTCTATTCTAAGCAGTTCAGTTTAGCATTAGTAACCTGTTTAAATATCAAAACATTTTTATTTCAAGAAATTCAGTTTAGCATAAGTACGTATTTTAGCTCCCTTTGACCCATATATAGGACCCTTATCATGTACTGCCACTCTAAGCCATATTGAACCTGGGAGCAATGTCAAGGAATGGTTTCTCGGAATTCCCCAAAGCTCTAGCATTCCTGGAACCTCACCATTAGATTGTTAAGTGTCATTAGACCTAATTGTCGAAACATTTCTATTTGAAGCCATTCAGTTTAGTCAAACAGTTCTAATTCAAACAATTCAGTTGTGTATAAGTATAGATTTTTTTTACACACAGGTAAATGTCAAAACAGATCCATTTCAAACAATTCAGTTTAGTGTGAGTACAGTTTCAATGTTAAAACAGTTCTATTCTAAGCAGTTCAGTTTAGCATTAGTAACCTGTTTAAATATCAAAACATTTCTATTTCAAGAAATTCAGTTTAGCATAAGTACGTATTTTAGCTCCCTTTGACCCATATATAGGACCCTTATCATGTACTGCCACTCTAAGCCATATTGGACCTGGGAGCAATGTCAAGGAATGGTTTCTCGGAATTCCCCAAAGCTCTAGCATTCCTGGAACCTCACCATTAGATTGTTAAGTGTCATGTCATATGCAGGACACTCGTTAGCGGGGGTCTTAGCGTTCTGTACAGATACAGTCGGTGTATTTAACTGGGCTGCCAAAAAACGATAAAAACGATTACATTTCATGCATGAATCTTCCCTTTCTTTCTAATAAATGTTTATGCTCTGAGTCATTTCATTCTTTTCTTTAAAGAAAACATTTTGAAACTCATTATTAATTTGCTGATAGGTGTTTCAATTTAAACATATATATATATATATATATATATATATGTATGTAGACTTATTTTTATGAATACAAAAACATCTACAGAGACCAGATGTCCTCAGGGAAAATTAAATCCTCTAAAATGAACACAGACACAAATACTGGAATTTAAAAGGAGTACATCCTTATCAAAACAATAATAAAAGTAGCAGTCAGTGATAACCCTAAAAGTCTCCGGAAGAAGTAGTCTTACTTCGTGAAGAATGCACGTATATGAAATTATAAAAATCTCAATAGTAAATTTAGAATCATTTAGAGACATCCATTTCAAAAATACTCGTTGAAACAACAATATTTTTACCTATATATATATATATATATATATATATATATATATATATATATATATATCTGCTCACATCTAAACACATATGCATATATATGCAAATATATAGGTACATATATATATATATATACCAATATATATAAATATATATATATATATATATATGCAAATACATCAATAAGTATAATTATATACAGTTATACATATATATATATACATACATCTATACACAAACATATATATATGTGTGTGCGTGTGTGTGTGTATACATACATCATCATCATTGTCATGTCATTCCATTAGCACGGATATCCCAGAGCCTCTCTCGCCATTCCTCCCTATCATCCATCGCTTTCGGTAGGTCCTCGGGGCTAAATTCCGTATCTACAGAGAGCGGCTGTATGTAGGTTCGAGCGGGTTGACTTGCCTTTGTTCGGCCATGTGAAAGGGTCCACAAAAGTACATCACTTATGAGCTCGTCCCTACTTCTTCAGCAGTGTCCCACGTGTCTGATTCGTCTAATTTTGATAGTTTTTATGATCGGTGGTAAGTGGCCGTACAGCTGCTGCTTTGTGGGATGTTGCCCCAGGACTTGTTCAATATTGCTCGCAACATTCTTGTGTAGTTGCTGTCAAGCTTTTTCTCAATCCATTTAGTTAGCGCCCATGAAGTGCAGCTATATAGCAGTATCGACTCGACCGTTGCTTGGAAGAAACTTCGTTTCTTTTTATCGGTCAGGTTTGACTTCCATATGACCGATAGCCTCTAGATAGCTGTCCATACTTTTGCTTGTCACTTATTGATGTCTGTCTTAGTTGATGAGATTCTGCTTCCTAGGCAGATGAACTTGACAATTACTTCCTGAGGGCTACTGTTTAAAGTGAAGATGTCACCTGTTTGATTAAAGCACATATGTTCCGTTTTGTGTGCATTGACATGGAGGCTAAGACCTGCAGCGGCTCGTTCCAGACTATGTTGCAGGGTTTCGGCTTGGACGGTCGTATTTGCCAGAAGCGCTATGTTATCGGCGTAGTTGGCGTCAGAAATTATATTTGCGGGGTACCTTCTGCTTCTTTCCTTTGTTAGCTTGAAACCGTTTGATTTTATCGAGAGATATTCTAAGTGCGTTGTCTATACAAAAGATAAAAAGGCATGGGGCTCATGTGTGTCCTTGCAGTACACTTGCGACAATGTCGAAGTAGTCTGTGTCTCTGTCTGGAAAACGGACTTTTACCTTTGTGTTTCTCTAGAGAACCATTATGGCTACGACGGTTTCTTTTGGTAGGCCGTAAGCGAGTAGAATTTGCTCCATCTTTCCTCTAGTAATGGAGTCAAAGGCCTTGGTAAAATCGACAAATAATATGTTTTTTTCCACGCACAACTTCAAGAATTCTAGGGATAGTCAAAATTTGTGATGTCGTGGATCTATTTCCCAGAAGTCATTTTGGTTCTTCCTCAGTATGTTGTCAATTTTGGGTTCTATGCGGTTGTGTAATAGGGTGTTGTATATTTTGGCCAATATGGATGTTAGTATTATACATCGGTAGTTCTTGGATAATCTGAGGTCGCCCTTTTTAGGGAAAGTGAGGATGCATCCCTTCATCCATCTGTCTATCGGATTTTGACTATATACAGCATTGCAGTGTCGTATAGTATGTCGTCAAATTGTCTTCCATACTTCTTGGAGAATTTCATCAAGCCCTACTGCTTTTCCATTTTTATTTTTTCTAAATACGGAGTCGAATTCTTCTTAAGTAAACGGTCTTAATTTGATGTCTAATTGTTTACTAATAATTTTCGTGATAGGTTCATGTGTAACTTTCGGAGGGTTTCCGTGTAAATTCTCGAAGTACTGTTTCCACAGGTGTATTCGTTCTTGTTGATCGGTAGCTTTCAGTTTAGTTTTGGTAGTGTTCTTCCTTCTGCTCACTTCGTTTAATGTTTGCCATGCTATCCTGGATTGCCTATCTTCAAACGAGTCTCTAATCTTATCAATCTGATTTTTTATGTATTCTGTCTGTTTTTTAGGCAATTGTTTTCTAATTTATTTTGTGCTTTTTTAATTTTCAGGGCATTTGTGTTAGTTGGGTTCTTTCTATTGTATTTGGAGGCAGTTTTCACGTCTGCACGCTTTTGTCTTACCGCTAATGTATCCTATAGGATTCTAGATTTAGTTATTTGTTTAGTTGGTATGTATTCCCCTGCCGTTTCTAAGTGGGCGTTGAAGAAATTTTCATAATCGTCAATCGGAGTATGGGTTTCTGTCATCTTCTGTAGTGCATCGAATTTTTTCTTAGTGCTATCGCATATTTATCTCTAATATCTCTGTTATTAAGCATGGCCGAGTCATAGTGTACGGTGGCCGTTAATCGGGTGGCATTCTTTCGTAGGCTCAATCGTATTTTTGCCGTGACAATTCGGTGATCTTGAGACATCCTCAAATGAGGACTGAGCCTCGCAATACACTGCAGTATTATTCCATTTCTTATTAAAAAATACGTAGTCTATCTGTGCTTTAGTATTGTTTGCGTATACGTAGGTCCATAGTTTTCGCTCCCATTTTTGAAAGTTTCTATTGAGGCGTGTTAATTTTTTTCTATTGTAAAATCTATTAAATTTTGTCTATTTCTTTTTGACGAGTGGTATTGGCTGAATTTGTGTTTCGCTTTTTTACCGATTTGACCATTCATGTCTCTGCCAAAGACGGGAACGTTGTGTTTTTGGGATTCTTCGGAGAAGAGAGGAAAACTCATCGTAGAAGGCGACGAGTTCAGTTTCTTCACAGATATTGGTAGGGCTGTAGCAGATGATTGTTGCACTGGGGTTGTCATTAAAAGCCTCATCATATGTACATATATATATATATATATATATATATACTTATACGTAGATACATTTATAGATATGCACACACACACCCATACCCACACACACACACACACACATATATATATATATATATATATTAACACGCACAAACACACACACACATATATATATATATACTCATTCATTCCTGCATATATGAGTATACATATATTCCTGTTTACATATATAAACAAATACATATACACTCATATATACATCCATATGCATACATATATGAATTCAAATATATGTATATATACATAATTAATTATATATAAAGACATATACACATGTATACATATATATTCATGAAAACATGTTTGCATACATATATATATATAATGATATATATACTTATATGCATTTGTAGGTAAATGCATATATATATATATGTGTGTGTGTGTGTGTGTGAATATATGTATCTATGCATGTAGGAATATAAAAATAAATAAGTATATACATACACAGCTACACACACACACGCACTAATATATATATATATATATATATATATATATATATATATATATGTGTGTGCATTGATTTTTTATATAAAGGTTCAATATATACACATATATATTCAATATATACGAGGGTGACACACAAAGTAATGATCTTCATTTTAGTTCAAGAATAATTACCGATACAGTATCATGTATCATATATCAAAATGAAGGCGGACCTCTGTAAGTTACATCCCAACCGCTAAACTTAGAGAACATTTCTCTCAATAGCATCGAATTGAATCGTGTCCCCAGCCTCGTAAAATTCTGTTAACTGTTCTTTGAGTCTTTTCATCACTTCAATTTTCTCTTCTTTGTCACAGACATAACGTTTGATTCTTAAACACTTTTTCATACGGCCGAAGAGATGATAGTCTGAAGGCGCTAAATCTGGTGAGTATGGAGAATGCGGTCTAGTTATCCACCCGAATGGGGCGATTGTCTCCTTAGTTTGTTCTTGAGAATTGTCAAGGGCATCGATTACCAAGATTTAGCACCTTCAGACTATCCTCTCTTCATAAATAGTGTTTATAACAAAAGTATCATTAAAGTTCATTTTAAAATTAAGTCATTGAGCAATAAACACGGCCCATAATGCTCATCAGACCTCGATGCATCAAGAAAATTGATGAAATATAACCCATTCAAAAATGCCCGATAAGTAAGACTTGACCTAAATTCATCCCTACCCACATTCTATTTCCTTTTAAAAAAGACAGGAAAGCTGAACAAGCTGGGTGTTTGGCTTCCTCATACTCTTTGTAAGAAGAATATGGCAGATCGGATATCCTTTGTTTTTCAAGGCAGAGAAATGACCCGTTTCTCAAGAATATCATTACAGGTAATGAAAATGGGTCTTTTCTGACAATGCTCAACGTAAAAGCAAATAGATTAAGAAGGATGAATCTCTGCAGGTAATCCCAAAGGCGGAGCTTCATGGAAGAAATGTTATGCTGTGGGTAGGATTACCGCGGTATAATCAATTTTGACTTTTTTAGACCGCGATCAGACATTCAATGAAGACTTGACAGCTTCAACGGGAACATGAAAAGTGTTTTAAAAAAATCCCCCCACTGTTGTCAGTAGGAGTAATGTTGTGCTTTTTTTCTATGATCCTATTTACCAACCTCTCCGCTCGGGCAGGATATGACACAAGGTCAATTTTTAAGTGGAGTTTAACACGTTTGAATTTAGAGTTTTCCTTCTCCTAGACTAGTAGCCTCACCAAGGCTGAAGGACCTAGTCTGCCCTACTATTTACCCATAGCTGGAGGGAGAATATTTGGATTCATACCTTTCCCAAGGGTATTAGTGCTATGGGAAATGCAATCAGTCAGGTCCAGGATTTCAACTCGTGTCGCCGTGTCCATATCCTGCGACGATAACCATTACACAACATTACACAGGGTCACATTCAACAAGAATCTCGCTGGAAAAACACTGGATTTAGGTTGGTCTATTCAAGACCCCCACTATTTTTACTAGAACCTGTACTGCGTGTTTTACATTTTTTTTTCTTCACAGCCAAATGATCTAAATGACAAAAATATTATCCAAAAGATGAAATGAAAACTTTTGTGGAGAACTTATTGAGCTCGAAACCAGCTTAATTTTACATCTGGTGAATACATCAGTAACTGACAAAAAGCAATGATTCAAAATGATGGCCAATATGTTATTGATCATATTTACCAACCCCTCCGTTCGGGCAGGATATGACACAAGGTCAGTTGTTAAGCGGAGTTTAACAGGTCTGAATTCAGATTTTCCTTCTCCTAGACTAGTTGCCTCACCCAGGTTGAAGAACCTAGTCTGCCCTACTATTTACCCATAGCTGGAGGGAGAATATTTTGGATTCATACCTTTCCCAAGGGTATTCGCGCTATGTGAAATGCAATCAGTCAGGTCGAGGATTTGAACTCGTGTCGCCGTGTCCATATCCTGCGACACTAACTATTACACCACGGCCACCTCCGCTAATATGCTATTGATTGAAATTAAATCATTGTTAAACTATTCATGAATAATTTATATTTTGCGAAGGTATATAATATTTATGCAATTTTGCATTCGAGTCTAATGCCAAACAGTCATGTTTTATAATTATTCTAATATGTTTTGGCAATTATTCGAACTGTATATTTATTATTTGTTATCTCTTCCATGGAAAAAAAAAAGATTTAGACGTCACAAACAGTAATTAATTTTAGCAGAAATTTGTCGCACTCTTGCTTTTTAACAGCAGGGAAGCAATCACACAAAATCTTTTATCAAAATGAAAATGTTATTCTAAGCTCATTTTTTTTATTAATTAATGACAAATTTCCGGCCGTTATAATATTTGCGCTGTAAAAATACTGATACAAATTGCCAACATAACAAGTTCTTTGAAGAATCAAAATAATGAACCGTTAAATTGTAATAGTTTTTTTTTAGATCTTAAGTACAAAAAACATTTCACAAAGTTATTCGATTGAATAACGGTGGCTAGACAATGTAATATCAAGTTTACAAAGTGCTGGAGTCATTGCGTTTGTAGATCTTTGTTTATGTGGTTATATTATGGATGCAGACAATGCAGATGATCCTACGCTTCTCTCAAACACCCCTTCCCAAGCTGAATTCTGTGATGTAGCCTGAAGCAAAAAGCAAGAGGCATTGACCACTACGAGAAATAAGATAAAACCAACTCAAGATGGTTGTTGGTTGGTTGTTTGGGTTTTATGGCATATCAACCTTTGTAGGTTATTTAACGCCAAATCCATTTTTCAACAAGTTATCAGTTCTATTTCAAACTATTTAGTTTAGCATTAGTACACAGTTTAATGATCAAAAACATTTCTATTTCAAGCTATTCAGTTTATTTAATAGTTCTAATTCAGCTAATTCAGTTTATTATAAGTACAGATTTTGTTTACACTCAGTTAAATGTCAAAACAGTTCTATATTAATCAATTCAGTTTAGAGTAAGTAGAGTTTCAATGTCAAAATAAACAAGATGGTACCATCTTCACGTTAAATAGGAAACTCCGAAAATTAGTATAGCAGATCCCATATATCGGTGGGAGTATCTTTTCTATAAAGTGATGTCAATATATGCATAAGAAATAAATAGCTATTGAAAGGTTATCGATTATATGGAAGTCTGATCACTGATAAAATAAAACAAGACTGCTACAAAGCTTTAACTGAGTCATGACTCATGGAATTTAACAAGGCGCAGGGAGAAAAAGCAAAGATGTTGTGTGCAGGGTTGAATAAATCCAGGAAACAACACTCGTCAAAACAGCAACTGTACGGCCTCTTGCCTCATAACGCACAAACAATCCCAGTAAGAGCAGAGAGACATGTTGGACACTGCTAGAGTAACAGGAAAATCTAATAAGTGACGTTCTCCTGCGGGTTCCCACAAATGATTGAAATAATAAACTGATGGAATCTCTTGTGTGGCAGGTTGTGTTGAATAGTTTTAAACTGTATCTAAAAACCGTTGGATCATCTGGTCTGATTGATGTGTGATGAACCCAGGATAATAATGAGAATATGGCTTTCATTTGACGATA
Source organism: Sepioteuthis lessoniana (assembly GCA_963585895.1). Classification (NCBI taxonomy): domain Eukaryota; kingdom Metazoa; phylum Mollusca; class Cephalopoda; order Myopsida; family Loliginidae; genus Sepioteuthis; species Sepioteuthis lessoniana. The sequence goes on from CAUZXS010006333.1 coordinate 43,705, forward strand.
AGATTAAGTGATTGAATGGATCCTAGAATCTTGATTCATTGTAAGTAGCAACGAGTGAAGAAAGGAAAGTGTCATCAAAGTAATAAATATATCATGAGTACAGGAAAATGTGTTCACATTGGCCTTCTTCATCTCGGCAGAAGAGAACTTTGAAAAAAGAAAGATGGCAACGAACATAAACCAAGATGGCCACAAAAAAAGTGACAAGAGACAAAACTCGACAACAAAAGAACGATGCGAAGTGAAATAATGGATACTGAACAATTAGCCGAGTAAAGGGCTATATAACATATACTTTGACTTGGTATATGACACATGAATCCACCATTGTTTAGCAGAGCAGAAAACTTACATTCATCATTCTTTTAGAGACACAGGATGCCGTCTAGAGGATCTACTAAGAACAATGATTGATCAGGACAGAGAGAGAGAGAGAGAGAGAGAGAGAGAGAGAGAGAGAGAGAGAGAGAGAGAGAGTTGTGGTAATCCATGTTCTCAGCAAGACTTGAGGATGATAATAAATGAAGTTTATTTTTTGACTGCGGCTGTAGGTATTTTGTTCGAACCTAAACAGGTAATATATATATATATATATATATATATATATATATATATATATATATATACAAAATGCGATTAAAATCTAACTAACTCGGTTTAACTGCTGTTTATTGTTGGAACCAATACATTTTAAGTTGAAAAACGTTTAATGAAAAACAACAACTAAGAAACATGACTGATATAAAGAGATTTTAGGAGGGCCTGTGTATGTATCTACTGAACCACTCAGCCAGATATAGGATGTGGAATAAGGTCAAAGTTTTAGAGGAGTAAAGTTGATTTGAATACAGAATTTTCATCTGCGATTCTGGTTTCCTAATCGAGGTTAAAGAACCGAATCTGCCCTAATATTTACACATATTAGCAGTGGAGAAACACATTACATTAAATCTACGGTGTTGGTGTTGAGACTGATTGCAATTTCCTGGAGGGTTCTTGTGCACTACAAACGAACACACAACACACAATTACTAAGCTGTCATTAAAAGTAACAAATTAAATATTGAGGCTTTTGTCGTCCTCTTTATATATAAACTTCTTCTGCACTAAAAATCTGGAAAATGGGATAAGTCTTATCAAGGGTCGTGACACCAGATTTTTATTTACAAATAATAAATTTCTGGCTCTTCTGCGTTTAAGTTTATAGGGTAATTTTTTTAACAATAAAGTTGGCGACCGTAGTCGAGAGTAACCCGAAGGCTCCCTTTTTAATAGCTGTAGGTGTAGGGGAGGGCGTTACTTCTTTCCTTGATTGCTCCACTTTACCCTTGAAATGTACTTTATATTGCTGAGTGTTAAGCAAGGAGTTATCAGGTACCATTTTTAGTCTTGTATGACGGGACCTTGGATTGAACATAGGTTTTCTGGACCATTGGCGAACACTCTACCCACTAGACCAATGAGCCGGTTTGGGTAAACGTAAGTAATATAATTTTTCACAGATTGGTTTCGTTTGAACAGATCGAATGCAAGGATCAATTTACCTCGTATCAGACTCTTCTTCAGTCTTATTCACCATTGGTTCTTGTTTTATTTGTGAGTCGGCACTACTTGATCAAAACTTATCGAAACTTCTTTACATTCTGGGAGGAAAATGCGAATCAGTAACTCTTCAAATAATACTATCATCTGATGATACGCTGAGCTCGTTGACGTATTATCTTTCTCTTGTTAAACAACTTTCTTATCGCCAAGCGCTACAATGTGCGAAAATACAACGAAAATTCTTGCATTAACAAAATATATCAGTGAAACAACTATATATATATATATATATATATATATATATATATATAGTGCGCGATGTTTTTAATCCATCATATATTTGGTATTTAGAAAAAATATCAGCAGATTACCTGATATTTTTTAACAAATAAAGATATTTATGAAGAGCAAAATAAACTCAAAGTCGTGTATGTACTAATGCCATTTAATAAAAAGATGAATATTTCGAAAAAAAAGGAAAATACATTTTTTCATAGTTCTATCATGAATATCAACTTTTGATTGCTTACACATGCTGTATAGCAGTGACTAATTGTTTCGGTGCTATTCAAACTCCTAGCAAATCCAAATTGTTCAACTCTTTAGTGGTTGATAATGGAAAATCAGGTAAAATATAAAGAAGGATTCTTAAAGTGTACGGAGAAAAAAGTATATATATATATATATATATACATGCCCTGAGATGAAAAAACATAAGGTCTTCAGATAATATTATTTTGACACATAAGTAAAGTTGACGATCATAGTCGAGGGTGTCAAGAAAGCTCCCTTTTCAATGGCTACTATATCGACGTGTAGGAGACGGTACTACTCATTTTCCTGTATTGCTCCTCTTTACGCTTGATACGTACCTAATAATGCTGTGTGTTAAGCAAGGAGGTATCAAGTACCATTTTTTGAGTTTTTGGTATGAATCTACCTGAGATAGAACCTCATTCTCCCAGGCCATTGGCGAAAATTCTACCCACCAGCCAACGTAAAATGTTTCCGTTTTCAGACCTTTATAAGGGCATGTCATTTATTTAACAAAACGAAAAATACGAGGAAATGTAAAAATATTCTATTTCATCAAAATTCCTGATATGAAGCTTAATAATTTCTTTCAATTAGAATATTTGGACGGTTATCTTCATTTTCACAACATTTTGGTCGATGTCCTTCGGCCTTCTTCAGGTGTTTCATGTCAAACTCATGTCGAGCCCACACAGGACTTCGAACTGAAACCTTTATTTAATCAACGTGGGTAATTAATTCTAATTCCGGTAATTATGACTTAGTAAACGTTTTAAGCTATACGAAATATTGCTTTTTTTTACTGTAGCAGGGATTGAACTAGCAAACCCCAGATGATTTCACTTAGAAGCACATTTCAACCAAATCCGTTATGCAATGTGTCCGAGAGAAAAATTCAGAAGGTATACGATAAGTTTCCAGACTTTTTTCGTATGGGCATTTCAAATGGTTGTAGACTCTTGAATATTCAGTATGTTATTGCTATTCATCTTATGAGATGAATAACCGATTTTTATGATTTCAGCTTCAAATGAACAGCTGCAGCAGCAATTGGAATACACCCTACTAAAGCCTGATTGTCACAGCTGGTGAATTTCAAAAACGCCATCTGACACTTTAGAAGAACGATATGCAATAAAATTCTGTTTTAAACTTGGAAAAATGCCAGAGAAACGTATGGAATGCTTCAGACTGCTTTTCGACCATCTTGCATGATTCAAGCATCAAATTTTTGAGTGGCATAAGAGATTAAAGGAAGATTAAAGGAGGGATGATGAGAGTTGTGGGAGGAGTAAGGAAGTCAATACGCCAGAGTTTATTGGCCAAAGGGTTAGGGTTACTATGTTGAAGTTTTAAGGGAGTTCAGTTAGAGATTCCGTCGGAAGAGGCCAGCACTCTTCAAATTGGGTCAGTGACATTTCCACCAGGACAATACACCAGTCAACAACTCCATCCTTGTCACAGACTATTTGACCAAGATGGGCATCAAGACAGTTCCTCAGCCTCCCTATAGTTAAGACCTTGCTCCCTGTGACTTTTGTTTATTCCCTAAGCTCAGAGGCTGTCGTTATGAAACAACCGAGGAGATGAAAGCGGCTGTGACGAAAGTCATTAACACGCTCACACAAGAGGACTTGCATGGGGCCTTCCGTAAGTTGTTGGAACGGTACAAGTGCATTGCAGCCGGAGATTACTTCGAAGGGGACTAGAGTTTCATGTGTGTACTATCAATAAAAGTGCCCATACAAAAAAAGTCTGGAAACTTATCGTATGCACCTCGTATTAGAGACTAATAAAACTAATGTACTTTTCACTACTAGTATGTACAATTTTCTACCAAAGCTTATATCGCAAGCCTAATCAAGCAGGGACACTACTGCATAGTTTGGAATGAGCCACCGCAGGCATTGGCCTCCACGTCAATGCACACAAAACTGAGTATATGTGTTACAACAAAACGGGCAACATTACCACACTAGACGGAGCCTCTCTGAAACTGGTGGACAAATTCACCTATCTAGGAAGTAGCGTCTCATCAACCGAAAACGACATTGACAGACGACTGACGAAAGCATGGACGGCTATCGATAGGCTCTCGATTATATGGAAATCAGATCTGACCGATAAAATGAAACGCAGTTTCTTCCAGGCAGCGGTTGTATCGATACTGCTATATGGATGCACTACTTGGACGCTAACTAAACGGATGGAGGAGAAACTAGACGGCAACTACACAAGAATGTTGCGAGCAATATTGAACAAGTCCTGGCGACAACACCCCACGACACACCATCTATACGGCCACTTGCCTCCCATAACGAAAACTATAAAAGTTAGACGAACCAGACACGCAGGACACTGCTGGAGAAGCAAGGACGAGCTCATAAGTGATGTGCTCCTATGGACTCCCACATATCGCCACGCAAAAGCAGGACGACCAGCTCGAACTTACATACAGCAGATATGTGAGGACACAGGATGTAACTCTGAAGATCTGCCAGAGGCAATAAGTGATAGGGAGAAGTGGCGAGAGAGGGTCAGGGATATCCGTGCTGGCGGCACGACATGATGATGATGATGATTAAATAATGGTTCCCAAATTGTATACATTTCTTCACTTTGTCTGCTCAACAGGTCACTGTAGCCCAGCATACGTGCTACCTCTTTAAGACCTATCACCCAATGTTCTTCTCTATCTATTATTCTAACTTCATCCCATGAGAGCTGATAGTTTTCCTTTTCTTTCTATATTCAGGATCGAGTCTTTTTTTTCTATATATAGAAAAAAATACTCGACCCTAAAAAACTGTCACAGATCATTAGTAAAAACAAAGATCGTACACCATAAATGAAATACAGACAACTAGCGTAACACAACCACAAGATGCCTTGCATCTTTATAAATTTCATAAAGATGATATTCCTTTAAGATCTGTTGTCAGCAAAAGAGGTTCAGCATGTTATACACGGAACCACTTTCTTCAAGAGATAATCATCTTACTAACGAGAAAATCCTCATCAATTGTCAAGAACGCTGCACACTACGTGGAAAAATCAGTAATTCACCTATTCATTCAAATCAAACTGTGAGTCGAGATGTAAAAAGCCTTTTCATGGAGTTACCCACTGATTAGACACAAACAGGACTGGACACCAGATATACATTCGTACATGTACAAATCACGTGCAGAGAGCAAAGATTCAGGTCATCTATGTATCGAAAACCAACCTTAAACGGAAAGTACATCAACTTAAACAACCACCATCCATATCATTTAAATAATGGGGTCGTTCGCCGCCAAAAACATTGAGCAAAACCATTAATAGAGAAAACAATGAATGAGAAGAAATGAAGAATCCGGTGGTGTAACGGTTATCGTCGTAGGGAATTGGCAAGGCGATACGAGTCCAAACCCTTGATGAGGTTGATTGTATTTCACATAGCACTAATATCATTGAATCTCACATAGCACTAATATCATTCAATTATTCTTCTTTCAGCTAAGGGTAAATAGCAGAGCATATTCAGTTCTGCAAACATCGTTAGGCAACTAATGAAGGAGAAGGAAACCTCTGAATTGAAACCTGTTAAACTCCGCTTAGAAATTGACTTTGCGTCACATCATACCCGGGCGGAGGGGTTAGTGAATGCAGACAACCTCCACCTCAACAACTTTCCAGAGAGTACAAAATCGGCTCCAAAAAATCAGGATTGAACAAAACATCTATTGATCGAAATATATCATCATCATCATCATCATCATCATGTCGTACTGCTAGCACAGATATCCCTGGCCCTCTCTCGCCACTTCTCCCTATCGTTCATCGCCTCCGGAAGGTCTTCAGGGCTACACCCCGTATCCTCACATAGCTGCTGTACGTATGTTCTAGCTGGTCATCCTGCTTTTGCCCAGCCATAGGAGCACATCACTTATGAGCTCATCCCTGCTTCTCCAGCAGTGTCTGGTTCGTCTAACTTGGATAGTTTTCGTGATGGGAGGCAGGTGGCCGTATAGTTGGTGTGTTGTTGGGTGTTACCACCAGGACTTGTTCAATACTGCTCTCAACATTTTTGTGTAATTGCCGTCCAGCTTCCTCTCCAGCCGTTTAGTGATCGTCCAAGCAGTGCATCCATACAGCAGTATAGATACGACCGCCGCCTGGAAGAAACTGCGTTTCATTTTATCGGCCAGGTCTGATTTCCATATGATCGATAG
>CAUZXS010006333.1:55000-143203 GCA_963585895.1 Sepioteuthis lessoniana
GTACGAACTCGCGTACTACGATTCCGCAGTCCGTCGCTTTAATCATTACACCACATATATTATTAGTATTCGGGAGGAATACTTGATACCATATTAAAGTAAATAATTTGCATTAACAATAGAGAATTTAAGTTATAAATTTTTGCAAGTTATCAATTACTTAAAACCACATAACAATATGAAAGCAAGAGACTATATAGTATATGTTAGATAAAAATACAAATAATCATTACTGTGTACCAAAAAAAAAAACAAAAACTAGTAAAAAATAAACAGACAAAGAATATAAATATAAATCAACGATGAAAGAAATTCTCTTACTCTTAGCACAAAATAACCCTGGACGGTTTAACATGCCACAAAAATCAATCCAAACAAATTCCGACTTATGCTAAAGCCGATTTTTTATCTTTATTATCCGATTAATTTTCATCCCACAAAAAAACCCAAAAAACAATATCGCTGAGAGAAAGCCATATTTCAAATCTGCCGAAGAAAAATGACTGATGTAAGGCTTGATCTTTTATTGATTTATAGTATTCTTCAGTTTGGTTTCTTTGTTTAATGACTTATAAACTTTAGTGGGTTATTTATACCAAAGCCACCTTTAAAGCAGGACACTAGTGATACTATTGAAACATACCATAGAGTGAAAATATTTGAATGCTCGATGAGATCTAGAGAAATGCGTCTGGCAAAAGGAACACATGAAGAATAATCACTGAGTAAGACATAGTTAAGAAACTATAATTTGGAAATATGGTTGGTCATATATAATTTTGAATAGAAAAATCAATAAAGTATTCATTGTTTAATCGCATGTGAATTGAAAAAAGTTGTATCTGAAGGTTTGTTTGTTTGGGTTTATGGCATATCAACTGTTGGAGGTAATTTAAATCCATTTTAATCCAAAAACAGTTCTATTTCGAACAATTCAGCTTAGCATAAGTACTCGGTTTAATTGTCAAAAAAATTTTTATTTCAAGTAATTCAGTTTAGTCAAACAGTTCTAATTCCAACAATTCATGGGTATCCTCGTGGTGTAATGGTTAAAGCGATGGACTGCAGAATCGTAGCACGCAAGTTCGTACTCCAGTCGCGCTATTACGTTTACTTTCGGGTAAATACCCTTGGGAAAGGTACGAACCCCCTTATCCTCCCAGCTATGGGTTAGATAGTACCATTACTGTTCTTCTAGGAGAATGGCTTGGGCATTAAATAACCTGCAAAGGTTGATATGCCATTAAACAACCAAACCAAACAATTCATTTTAGTATAAGTATAGTTGTTGTTGTATAGTGAAATGTCAAAGCAGTGCTATTGCGAACAATTCAGTTTAGCGTAAGTACAATTTCCATTTCAAAAACAGTTCCATTTTAAACATTTAAGTTCAGCATATGTACATAGTTTAAAATGTCAAAACGCTTCTATTTCAAGCAATTTAGTGTTGCATAAGTACGCAGTTTAGTTATTTTGGACCCATAGATAGGACCCTCTCAGGTGCTACCAATCAAGGACAGAATGGAGCCAGAAGCGATGGCAATAAAGTGGTACTCCACATTTCCCAAAGCTCCAGCATTACTGAAAGCTCACTATCAGATTATTTGGGGTCAAAAGCAGGACACTCTAGCAAGATATAGAGTTTCGTTTGAGAAATAGATGTATGTGATCAATTATAATGCAGAGATGGAGTTTTTTATGTGCATAGATAGATAGATAGATAGATAGATAGATATGCGTGTTCATGTAGCTAGCTAGCTAGCTAGATAGATAGATAGATAGATAGAAACAGAGTATAGATAGTGCTCAAATATTCAGGGGGAATCAATTTACCATATTTGGAGAAACTATAGCCAAAATATTTAGGAATTTTCGCCGTGAATCAATCTTCTTATTACTCCCCGCCTAAAGTAGAAAACTAGCATCAAGGAAGAGAAGTATGGACAGATGTCTTGCCGTGCAGAAAATGTAGTCTGAATGAAACAATGTAAACATGCTGGAAAAAAAAAACTTTTAAAATTGAGGGGCTCCACATCTAAATATAATGCTGTTGGACAAATAAAAAAAATACTAACTAAATATCTTTCCTCTCATAAACAGTCTAAAGGGTTAACGGTCAGAGTTACCACAATTCTTAATGTGCATGCGTGCGTAAAATAATATTCAGCAAACATTTACCGTATATTTAATCTCAGTTATTATTTCTGCGAGCTCTAAGATAAAGTATATAGATAAGTGAATGCGTTGTATAATTGAGTGAATTCGTAAACATATCTTCGGAGTCACTTGTCTTGCGCCGTAGGTTGTATCTTGAAACTGGGTTATGTAATTGAAATCATACACCGCATTGATACGTGTCTCATTTTGGTTAACCCAATCCAGAACCGGAAGATGTATTTTAATTCTACATTAAAACGGATCTACTATATGATCGAAAACGGATCGAATATGCAGTGAAATCGAATCTACAGCCAATGTTACACGTGGCACATAGACAGTTCTATTACGGAATCCCACACATACTACCTCAATCTTTAGCAGATGAGAAAAACCGAGTAATCTTCTAAAGCCGCTCTCAGATCTTAATCTTTTATTAAGGTCAATAAACTTGTAGACTAATGGTCCTTTTCCTAACACGATGGACACTGAAATTTCGTTTTGCTTAAAGAATATTGTACTCAGTCCTGGGCTGTCATGTCGAGACATGGAAACTATAATCTAATTTTGTGATTAAGAGTGACAAAAACAATAAATTGAGTAAAATATTTCAGTTACAAGAGATGAAGTCAAACTATTTCACAAGAAAGAAGAATGGGATATCATCTAATTGAAACTTTTGAATTAATGGAATTTCTTATCGCGTAGACATTTTTTAAATATTTCTCCTCGAACTGGAAATATATTGTCAAGACAGATTACAATAACGAAGTCGACAAACCATTTGAATTTTTTTGATTATATAAAAACTTATTCTTAGAACAAATTGCCTAATCCGATCTCAAACAGCGATGGTGTAAAAAGCTACGAACTCGCGTACTACGATTCCGCAGTCCGTCGCTTTAACCATTACACCACATATATTATTAGTATTCGGGAGGAATACTTGATACCATATTAAAGTAAATAATTTGCATTAACAATAGAGAATTTAAGTTATAAATTTTTGAAATTTTGTGGATGACTTCAGAAATGATCGTAAGAAAAAGAATTTAAGAGAATTTCGGGGAGGGGGTCTATTGAAGGAATTGCTTAATAGATTTTGATTTCTATAGCGGTACTGAAATAACATTATATATATATGTTCAGTGAAAAGATTAAAAACAGCAATAGCGTATAAAAGGGAAGGAGGATTTTAATGTCTAGTCTTCATGGACTTACATTAGTATACCCCAGTTGATGGGGTGTATGCTTAATATTCTACCAAGGGAAGAGTAAGCTGGAGGAACGTGTCTGTCACCAGTAACTTACATGTACGGATTCTTGATCCATACTGATCAAGATGGCGATTTGATCTAAAGAAAATCGTACGTATTGGCACATAGGTAAAATCAGGCAGTGCGAGGTGGTTTGAAACCCAAAGATGTTACTTCCTGGTATATCAACTTCTGATGGAACATTGTTCTGTGGGGGTGTTCTTGTAGTTTAATGGTTAAAGCGATGGACTGCGGAATCGTAGTAAGCGAATTCGTACTCCAGTCGCGCTATTACGTTCCTTGGGAAAGGTATGAACCCCCTTATCTTCCCAGCTATGGGTTAAATAGTGCCACTACTGTTCTTCTAGGAGAATGGCTTTGGTATTAAGTAACCTACAAAGGTTGATATGCCATTAAACAAAGAAACCGAAGCCGAAACCGATTGTTCTGTGATTGAGGCTTAGAATACACTGACCTTATCTACTGCAGAACAGTAAGCCCCCCCCAAAAAAAAGAACGGAATTTCCTGACACTAAACTGCTTTTAATTGTTAGAGTACAGTTCTAAAGGTGTGTGGAATGTGTATTACTCCTTCATTGGCATTACTCAATGTAATTACTTTTTAGGGTACAAAATGGGTCAAATAGATCTACTTGAAGATTATTTCCATATAATAAAAATACGCGATACCATATACGGATAAATTATTTATATTACTTGAAGATATAATTGTTTACTAATCATTATTAGTTACTTAAAATATAAGAGTATATAAATTACTAGTGTTAGATAGAAAAAATTGAAACCATACAACTGTGTGGAAAATATTAATATTAGATGGAAATACTTGAAACTACATAATTATGTACAAATAAATTATTACTAAATGATAGAAGAAATTACTTGGAACCATATGATTGTGTATAAATTATTATTATTTGATAGGAATACTTGAAATCATACAACTGTGTGCAAAAATACTCCCGATCAACAACACAGAATATGTAAATATGAACGTACGATCAAAATAATTCCTTAAACTCTAGGCCTAAAATAACAATATACAGGCTGTCATGCCGTTAAAATCAGCTAGCTTAATTCCACCGCTAAATCTGCGTCGTTTTATTTCTTGAATCAAAGCTTCATCGCGTAAATTCTTTTTTCTGTTCAATCACAAAAAAAAAAAAAAAATGCGAAGATAGTAGCAAGAAAACATACAATATCAGACTGTGTCAAAATGAATAAGAAAACGCAATGTTTTTCTTCTGTCTTTTGTGATAAGGACAATTTTGAGCGTATATACAAAGTAATGAATGCAGTCAGTAACTTCTATGATTACTGGATTCCCTTGTGACGTATACAGTTCTAATTCGATACTATCGTGTATTTAGTAAATGTAAATTCGGACACGTCTTATGACAGATAATTCATATTTTCCTTGTTGCAATTTAAACCCACATAAAATGATATTAGCGACGCTCGTGACGCAACGATTGCCGTCGTAGAAAATTGACTAGTTGATTAGAGTTCAAATCTTGAACGAGGCTGTTAGCAATTCTCTTTACGTCAATTCCTTGAGAAAGGAAGGAATCCATCTCTCCGACTTCCTGCGCCCAACTAATAATAAGATAGTTTGGGCTTTCTGGCTTTGTAAGTCAACTAGCCGAGGGTTAGATAAACTCTTAATTCAAGATAGCAGTGTAACATGTTCAAGGATGAGTACGACTTGTCAAATGTGACAGAAAGAAGAAATAGAAACCGCCACATAAACTTCCCATTGTCCAAAGAGATTTTCAGCATTTATAAATTTCCGTTATTCGCTATTCTTAATGATATATAAACCTTCGTTTTTTATTTAATACCAAATCCATCCTTGTAAAATAATACAAGTGGTACTTTTACACCCATGACTAGGGTAGATAAATGGGATCATACCTACCCCAAGGGTATTATTCCGAAAACGAATGTAATGGCGCAACTGGATTTTCAAGTAATATAAATAATATATCCGTATATGGTATTACGTATTCTTATTATATGGAAATAATCTTCAAGCAGATGTATTTGACCCATTTTGAACCCTAAAAAGTAATTACACAGAGTAATGGCAATGAAGGAGTAATGCACATTCCACACACCTCTAGAACTGTACTCTCACTATTAAATGCAGTTTAGTGTCAGGATATTCCATTCTTTTTTTTGTGTATGTAGGGAGGGCTTACTGTTCAGCAGTAGATAGGGTCAGTGTATTGTAAGCCTTACTATGATGTCACATTCCAGAACATTAACAAATATGGGGACTCCCTGTAAACATTGATGAAATATTAGTATATAAAATATTGAATGTTCATGTCCATGATAATTATAATTGTATTTAGAATATAAAATGTCGATAAAGAAAAAGACAGTTTCAAAACCTTGCCGCCCAGTCGGCGGGTATTTGAATATATTGATGTTAAGACCCACCCCCACCAAAAAGAGGGGTCTTGGTTATGAATGTAAACCACATCTGATGGCAAGGCTCCAGTTCTGTAGATATAGGAAATGAGAAGTATATCTTCGTTTCTATTACTCCCACGTCTATTCTGATCCATACTGATAGTACCTGTAAGGGTTCCATTTCCAGGTAAATAAATCTCTTTAAAAAATCTGATTGTTTTCTATTCGACCGTGTACAAAAAACAAAAAACGAAAAAAAAAAAAACCACACAAATATGTAGAATATTTAACATACTGACGCTCACGATAAACAAGTTTTGTAATGAGACTTGAATTTATTACTGCAACAGAGAATATTTACCCCGTCTATTCTCATTAATTTAGGTAATATGAAACAATGTATCTCTTGCTATTAAGACATTTCAGTTTAGAGTTTTCTATCTCATGAACCAGTTGTCCTGCAAATCATAAAGAATACAGTCTGCCCTACTTTTTACTCATACAGTGAATGTAACATACATATTGACCTCCGAACAGTCTGCGCTGTCAAATGGAAAATGCACCTGTGTAAATAACAGGTGCATACGGTCGAAGATCTCAGGGGATAGCCTTGACTATCGACAGGTTGAATTGAGTGCAAATGTGACGCTCACAAGAAGCAGGTGGACGACGAATAGTTATATAACCCGGTGCAACAGGAAGTCAATTAGTTGGAGATCAGAGATTGAAGTCAGTGTTCCAGTTCGAGGATTGAGAACCAGCTTCCAGCAGAGGCTGGGCCCCCAGGCCCCGGTTGAGCAGCCCAAAAAGAATGAAATGCTGCTATAGCCAGAAGAGTGGGGGTCAATATGATGCAGTCTTTGTTCAGTCTCCAACTCACCTCTCACATAATGACCCTTTCGTAACCCTTTCGAATAAAGTGAAAGGTATATTTTTCTAAAGAACTGTCCACTCGTCTTTATTGTGTTGAATATTTTTCCGTATGTATATGTGTATAGTTGCATATGTATTAAGTGGCTATGCAACATGAATATAACCCAGTGCGACAGGAAGTCAATTAGTTGAAGATCAGAAATTGAAGTCAGTGTTCCAGTTCGAGGATTGAGAACCAGCTCCCAGCAGAGGCTGGGTCCCCAAGCCCCCGGTTGAGCTGCCCAAAGAGAAAGAAATGATGCTATAGCCAGAAGAGTGGGGGTCAATATGTTGTAGTCTTTGTTCAGTCTCCAACTCACCTCTCACATAATGACCCTTCCGTAACTCTTTGGTAATCCTTTCGAATAAAGTGAGAGGTATATTTTCTAAAGATCTGTGTCCGCTCGTCTTTATTGTGTTGAATATGTTTCCGTATGTATATGTGTATAGTTGCATATGTATTATGTGGCTATGCAACATGAATATATCACGATACATTCGTTTCAGAAGCGGATTAGCGCTATGAAATACAACAACCTCATCCAATATTTGAACTCGAATTACCGAATCCATTTCCTCGTGCAATAACCATTATGTCACGTGCCTCTCCATATTTAGGCGCTGAGATGGTTTCCCACTATATCTGAGCTGAGCTAACCTTTATATTTTGCATCCATTTCCGATAGGCGTTTGAATATCTACTCTTTCACACCTGTCATGGTACTCAGATCTTTTCGAAATAACTGAGGTTATTATATAAAAAAGTGCATTTAAAAGACACCTGGAATTCTATTCTTTGGTAGGTTGCTTTAATATTTATTAAATCAAACATTCGAGTTGAAGAAAGAAGACACAAGAATGTTATGTAGAACTGAGGGAATAAATCTCATGATGGCAGCTCAGGTGGATTCAGTTTACCTGAGAATTCGATATAAATATTCTGAGCACCGGTCTAACGAAAATTCTTCTTTTCAGTAATGCCTCTAGTGCAGAAGTTTCAGTCGAGATTCTGGAATTTAAAACTAACGCATGTCATTGCATTTATTCATAAAGTTAACTTTGATGCGAAGGTCAGAATGGTATATTTCTGACGTGCAAAAACAATTCCAGTTACGGAATCTTGTAAAATATTCTGTCTTGTCTAAAACAGACACTGTTAACATTGTTGTAAAATATTTTGAGTCATTTTTTTTTTTATATCAGTCGATACATAGGAAATATTCAACGTTGAAAATTAAAATTGATAAATACATGAATGCTTACAGAATGGGATATATACCGAAACAGTTCGGGATAGATAGATAGATAGATAGATAGATAGATAGATAGATATGACGTGATTAGAATATATATTTATTCAAAAGCAGAAAGGGGAACAAGTTGGAAGGGGATTTGTGAAAAATAATTTTAAATACTTTAGAATACATTCGTACATCACATCAAAAAAACTGTAAACTGAAAATTCTTCCAAATTAAAGAAAAAAAAAACCCCAACAAAAACTCTAAATTCTTGAGTCTCTCTATAAACAGGCTAACAAACCTTCCATAAAACAAGATGAACTTTGAATATAGCAGCCACATTTCCCCCAATTTTCTCACCCCCGTCGACATACATCAAATAACATTTATTATCTTCCAAAAATTACCCTCATCCCTGTTCTTCCTCTCACACACACACACACACACACACACACACACATATATATATATATATATATATATATATATATATATATATATATATATGACTCCTGATTGTGTATGTTATTTGATTCTTCGCTCCCTAGAAGATTTTTTTTTTATTATCTGCAGCTATTTTTTGACCAGTAAACTGTTCTGCCATATTAGTCTGTGAGGGGAAGGAATACTAACACTATTTTTTTTTTAATTGTATACATATATATATATATATATATATGTTTTTTTTTGTTTTATTTATTTATTTATTTTTGTTAAGGGTATTTTTCATTTCATTTCATTTCTGTAAATATATATTTTTCGTAAAAAATCTAATCACCCCACCTCACAATTACGCAGATATGAGATTAAGTTAGGTTTGGTTTTATTGAATGGGCTTTATGGCATATCAACCTTTGTAGGCCATAAAACGCCAAATCCATCTTTAAACAAATAAACAGTTCTATTTCAAACAATTCTGGTTAACCTGAGTACGCAATTCAATTGTCAAAAACATTTCTATTTCAAGCAATTTGATTTATCTAAACTGTTATAATTCAGTTAATTCAGTTTAGTATAAGTATAGATAAAGTTTATACACAGTTACATGACCAAATAGTTCTATGTTAAACAATTCATTTAGCGTTAGTACAGTTTCTATTTCAAATACAGTCAATTCCAAAGAAGTATGAAGTTTGCATGTAAGTACACAGCTTCATCGTCAAAAACATTTTATTTCAAGCTATTTTGTTTAGTCAAACAGTTTTAATTCAAACTATTCAGGGTAGCATAAATACGCAGTTTAGTTCAATTTAACCTATAGATAGAGCCCTATCAGGTTCTACCATTCCGGGCCAAAGTGGACCTGGGAGTAATGGCAATGAAAGGTTGCTCCGGATTACGCAAAGTTCCAGGATCACCGGAACCTCACCATCAGATTGTTTATTGTCTTATCCAGAACACTCGTTGGCGGTGGTCTTACTTCGTTGCAGAGGTGCAGTCGGTGTATTGTATAACCCCAGGCGACTGGGCAAGTATTAAGTTAGACACTCATGGAGTGACTGATTTGTTAAGATAGTCCTATTGCGAAAGAATAACAGAATTATTGTGTCATTGTGATGAATGGATTATTATAGTATCTTTTACGAGAGTAAAGGGAACTAGTTAATGTTTGGAGAGTAATGACCAGTATTCCCACACCCATTATTGGCGATGACCAAATTGATATCCTATATAATATTTTCTTCGCTCCCTCGAAGATAGATCCAGTGAGGGAAAAAATACCTGGGATGCATTCGGGGCCTTCCTAAATTCATACCATCCTAAAGTTATCTTGCTCATACGGAGACATGAAAAGATAAAAACAATTGGCTGAAACTTCCAGCCCGTCTCATTTATATATAAAGTAAAGTTGGCGACTTTAGTTGAGGGCGACTCGAAAGCTCTCTTTTCAATAGTTACTATACCGATAGGTACGGGAGGGTACTACTGCTTTCCCCAGATTGCTCCACTTTACCCTTGATACGTATCTTATATTGCTGAGTGTTAAGCAAGGAGGTATCAAGTACCATTTTAAAAGATTTTGGTTTGACGCGACCTGGGATTGAACACTGGTCTCCCGGATCATTGGTGAACCCTCTACCCACGAAGACAATGAACTGGTTATAATTACTTGATAGAAAGTGCCTGCCACTGCACAAGTTTATGAGATAGCCTGTTGATAGACCACCAGAATGCAGAAGTAGGAGCCATAAGATCTGACATGCGGTTGATAAAGGTAAGGACCCTTGAAATGAATAATCAGAGATTTCAAAATACCATATCATCATATAGTAACATAAGAGGGTTATAGATAAAAATCGCCAAAAATGTTAACCAGCTCAATAACTGAATATCATGGCAAAAAGTTGAGACGTTGACCAAGAATAATTTATTAGAGTTGGGCAGATTGTCTGAGAGATAAGTTTCGCAAGTTAATATTCGAACAACAATAACAACTGAGTTGTAAGTTCGATACTCACGGTGTACCCCATTCTCGCAAACTTGTGCAAAATTTAAGTTAACCTTAGTTGTTATGCTTTTTTTGTTTAATTTTAGATTACAGTCAGGTAATGCTAAATGCACCGGTTCCAGGTAGATCATCAATTGTAAGTAAGGAATGGGATTAATCAGTAATTGGATAAGTAAGAACTTACAAGAAGCAGGTCCCATGGGTAATCTGAAGAAAGTTGGGAATTATTATTTTATGACATGAATATTCTAGCATCAGAAATATTTTAAAAACTCATTGCTACGTCATTATAGATTAGCGAGTTAGTGTGCGTGTTTCTTCAGCCATGTGAACATTAAAATGATAAGCATTATGCTAGATTGCTTTTTTTTTTTTAATTTTTTTTTCATCTTACAACGTGTGAAAGCACGTGTGATACCATGTCCTCATCAGCCGCTAATAAGTATGACTCAGTAGCCATGTGTACTATTACATGGCGTTCATCACAATATTACTAGGTCTTATTTGCTGTCTACTTTTAAGTAGTATTTTTTTTATAAATAACTCCTGTCATTAACATTATATATAAACATATTATATATATATATATATATATATGTGTGTGTGAGTGTGAGTGTGTGTGTGTGTGTGTGCTCGAACGCAAGAGCGTGTTTATATTATACATATGTGCATATTATGAAATTATATATGTACATGTACATTATAAAATTATTTGTATATGTATATTTTATATAGATATGTAATCGAATATTAGATATATATTCGTATATATATATATGTATATATAAGCTAGACGAACCAGATATGCAGGACACTGCTGGAGAAGCAGGGACGAGCTCATAAGAGATGTACTCCTATGGACCCCACATATGGCCGAGCAAAAAGAGGACGACCAGCTAGAACATACATACAGCAGCTATGTGAAGATACGGGAAGTAGCCCTGAAGACCTGTCGGAGGCGATGAACGATAGGGAGAAGTGGCGAGAGAGGGTCAAGGATATCCGTGCTGGCGGCACGACATGATGATGTATATATATATATATACATGTTAGACATACATAAGTCTGTGTAAATTCCTTTAGTACATCCTATCAGTGTAACTTGACATATGAATACACACACACACACACACACATATATATATATATATATATTGAGCATTAAATATATCAATACATCATACATTATATATATGTATACATATATATCTCACATTAAACACACACACTCACACACACACACACACACACACACATATATATATATATATATATATATATATTCCACATTCTTTATATACACGTATATTCACCTCTTTATATACGAGGATCAATAAATAAGTTTCAGACTGTTTTCGTATGGGCACTTTTATTGATAGTACACAAATGAAACTCTAGCCCCCTTCGAAGTAATCTCCTCCGGCTGTAATGCACTTATTGTACCGTTTACAAAAATTCTGGAAGGCCCCATGGAAGTCCTCTCGTGTGAGTGTGTCAATGACCTTCGTCACAGCCTCTTTCATCTCCTCAATTGTCTCATAACGACAACCTCTGGGCTTAGGGAATAACCAAAAGTCCCAGGGAACAAGGTCTGGACTATAGAGAGGCTGAGGAACTGTCTTGATGCCCATCTTGGTCAAATAGTCTGTGACAAGGATGGAGTTGTGGACTGGTGCATTGTCCTGATGGAAATGCTACTGCCCCGATTTGAAGAGTGCTGGCCTCTTCCGACGGAATCTCTTCCTAACCTCCTTTAAAACCTCAACATAGTAACTCTAACCGTAAACCATTGGCCAATCAACTCTGGTGTATTGCCTTCCTTACTCCTCCCACACCCCTCGTTATCACTCACAGACTCTCCGCCTTCCTTGAATCTTTTATGCCACTCAAAGACTGATGCTCGATTCATGCAAGATGGTCGAAAAGCAGTCTGAAGCATTCCACACGTTTCTGTGTCATTTTTTCCAAGTTTAAAACAAAATTTTATTGCATATCGTTCTTTCTCACGCCCATATTGCATTTTTGAAATTCACCAGCTGTGACAATCAGGCTTTAGTAGGGTGTATTTCAATTGCTGCTGTAGCTGTTCATTGGAAGCTGAAATCATAAAAATTGGTCAGTCATCTCGGAAGATGTATAGCAATAACATACTGAATTTTCAAGTGTCTATGCCAATTTTAAATGCCCGTACAAAAAAGTCTGGAAACTTATTGAATGCACTACGTTTATATATATATATATATATATATATATATATATATATATATATATATGTGTGTGTGTGTGTGTGTGTGTGTGTGTGTGTGTGTGTGTGAAATTTTTTGTGCTCGAAAGAGAGAAAAGTAAATATTATAAAATGAATAGGTGCACAAAGAGATATATATTCTTTTAAAAATATTTTTTAGATCTTACATGTGTTTCCAGGTTCTTGCTTTTCTTGGAGAACGTTTAAGGATTATTTCAGTATGGTTTTTATTTTTTATAGTGGTAACTCCTTTGACGGGGTGGCTGTTTCTTTTTATTCTTTGATAGACTCGTAACAATTTTTTTCGTGAGCTTGCTATATGTTGTCTTCCAAAGGGATTGTTAATTCTATTCGGAAGACACTCTTCTTGAATCGGATCACATTACGACATCAAGCCGCTTATCTGTCTGGGTAATGTGCATTTGAAATTGTAAGGATATCATTAGATCCAATGAAACATTCGAATCACTGGCTTCACTCAGCAGTTTCATGTTGGGAGTTGTTTGTTTTTTTTTCTTTGTAGGGCTTTCCTCTTCCTTATGAAAATGAATCTTTGATTCCTTAGCTCTCATAAGATGTTCTTTGCTACCTTACATTGGTTTCTATTCAGATCTCTTATCACCTTAAATACCTTAATATGTCTCCTAGAGTACATCTGAAGTGATTGCGGGCATGCACAGAGCACATAACGCAATGTACCTCGATCATTTTTACACGAAAAACACATATCTGTATCCGTGTATATCCACAATTTTAGGTTTGTCAAATTTTGGAGAAGATAGTATGTAGATCGAAGAAGGAATGATATAGCCGATGGCTCTAATGCGAATAAAGTGCTCTAAGAAAGTTCAATGGGTTCGATATAATTCCAGGTTGTTCACGCACATTGTTTAGGCTGAATAATAGCAGTGGATGTTCTATGTTCCCTCTTGAACATTTTGGCTTCTTCAATTACCATACGCCTTTTCCCGTTTGGTTTCTTCTTGAAGAAGTTGCAAGTCATATTGTTTAATCCCTCTCGATTATTTTGAACAACTCCCATAATTTCTTTGACTGAGTTTCTTCGGTGGTCTCTGCAACAGAACACTTTGTATTGCATTTTATCTCTGAATGCATCCTCCGTATGCATTCATCGGCTGGGTCCCTCAGTGTCATATGAGAGCGTACTATTCCAATCATGAATTCCTCTGACAATGAGGATATAAGGAGGTGTCCTTTTTTTCGAAAAGCAGGGAGGAAAACCAATTCCTTTACGCAAGTATTTATTGATTACTTGCTCAATTCGTTCAATATGAGAGTGCAATTCGAGACATTTGCACAGGCCTCAAAATGATGGGTAGAAAACCATATTGATAACACCACGCCTTCATGTGACCCGGGTGGATAGGTTCTGTCGATCGATATTGGGTCCCTTTAGGGCCAATATCTGAACCTCTGTACCCCTATGTCGATCAGTCAATGTGATTGGGTAAATCTGCCTCATGCTCTTTTCTGGCATTTCCTTCATCGCTGGTATAATGTCTCCACCAATCATAAAGTGAATCTCCCTAAAAAATCCCCGAACTTATGACAAGCTTCGATTTGATTGTCTCGGGGTTTGCCCACGTGAAAAAAAAATTGGTATTTTTGTATCAGATCATCGGCATCAATTTTGGAAGGGATAAGAATGGTGATATCATCCATGAAAACATTAGAAGAGAAAATGCCCAGTTTTCCTTGACCATCACTCTTTTGGCTGTGATTGATGCGCCTCGTAAAACTAATTCCATGGGCAATACGAAAAGTCACGCTGCCCATCATGATGCTGATCTCAAGTGCTTGCCACTTGGTCGTGTAATTTTTGATGGTTAATTTCATGAAGACTGATTTGAAGTATTTCATTTTGATTTTCCCAACCTTGCCAGGAAAACTGAAAAAAGTCGAAATCCTTCAGTATTAAATGATGTGGAACCGATCGATATACATTGGCGTGATCAAACCACACTATATGGAATTTGGTTTTATTTCGTTTGGCTGAGTGTGAAATTCCATACCATTTGTGCATGCTTAAGACAACCAGGGAAGCCAAGTATTCCATCCTTCTGGACAGATGTATTTATGTAACATTTTTATATGAAAGTCTATCATACGACCAGCAAGTACTCCAAAAATATTTTCCTTTTACATTAAGGAGGGATATGGGGTTAAAACTGAAAATACCTTTTGAGTTTATTTCTTTAGGTATCAAAATACCATCAGCCAAATACCGTGTTTGTGGTACAATACCCTACTTCCAGATCTACTGGAAGAGTACGATGTGTTTCCTGAGAATGCATAGACAATTTTTATACTGATTATAAGGCATTCAATCAAATCCAGAAGCACAAGCTGCGCGCGCCTTGTGGATAAAATATCGGGTTTGCTCTTTTTTATCCCGTTATCATCAAACATGACAATCGGGTCTTGCGGCCTTAGTAAATCTTATATAGGAAGAACTGGTGAATCTTGCATATTATTAGAATATGAACTCCTCAATTGATTCTCCAACTCCTCCAGTGGGCTATCAAGCTTTCCGCTCTTTGCTTCTACGAAATGTTTTTCGCATCAGCATACGGATTTAAAACAAAAGATTTCAGAAATGGTCGTTTTTCCTCTGATGTTTTCTTTGACTTTCGGCTTTTGATATTGCAAGGATTTTCATTTTAATGCCATTCATAAGGTCTTGTATGCCTGCCTTCGCATGAACCAAAAATTCTTTAAAACGGCGTTTCAGCATTCTCTGCTTTCCTTTCTGGATTTGTCGTCGATTTGGTGGTTTTTCCTCTTTTTTGTCCCACTTTTCCATTATAGGGCTAAATCTCTCAAAGCAAACGTCATAATAAGATAAAAAGAACTGATCAGCAGTCTAATGGAACCCTTAAGACTGGTTGTAAGGATAAATGAAAGTCCTTGTAAAAGATTTGTACAAATAGCTTTCTGCTTATTTTTAGGATACTGGATTCTTGGCTTTCTTAGAATTTCCCCGGGGTGATGTCGCTCAACAATAGAATCCTGAGCACTGTCGGTGTAGTCCAGATAAATAACCCAATCATTCGAGTTACATTCTCCAATAGGAGAATTACATTGTCTGAACCAGCGAGCCTTATGAATGCGTAAACCTCGCAAACCGTTTAATCTTTTGTCGAATTCACTCGTTGTAGCTGAGTCGAGTTTAAGATCATTTGCTTTAAAATCAGTCTGACGAGTGATATATTTTCTCTCTTCGCTACAGTCACCCTAAGGGAATTTTGTGTCTGTTGTGATGTTCATAATTTGATTTAGTTTCTTGTCTTTCCAAGATGTCACGCCAAATTTCGGGATAGTCAGAACGTTTGTCCGAAGATTATATATATATGTATATATATGCATATTATGCATAACACACACACACACACACACACACACACACACACACACACACACACACACACTCTCTCTCTCTCTCTCTCTCTCTCTCTCACACACACACACACATACACATATATATATAAGAATTATTTTTAGAAGATATATATGAATTATGCATAGCATATATTTGTATTTTCTGTAATATATATATATATATATATATATATATATATATATATATATATATATATATATATATATTACAGAAAATACAAATATATGCTATACATAATTAATATATGAATTATGTATAGCATATATTTGTATTTTCTGTAATATATATATATATATATATATATATTACAGAAAATACAAATATATCCTATACATAATTCATATATATCTTCTAAAAATAATTCTTATATATATATATATATATATATATATGTATATATATGATACATAATGCGTATATCCATATACATACTATACTCAAATAAGTAAGTTGGCAACCGTAGTTGAGGGTGATTTTCAATATCTACTACACCGAAGTGTAAGGAAGGGCACTACTCTTTTCCTTTGATTACTCCACTTTACTCATGACACGTACCTTATAATGTTGACTGTTAAGCAAGGAGATATCAACTACCATTTTTTGAGTCTTTGGTATGATTCGACCTGGGATTGAAACCTGATCTCTCAGCCATAGGCGAACACTCTATCCAATAGACCAATGGGCCGGTATATACATTATACATACATACACATTTCATGGTACATATATTAGCCGAGTAGGCCGGGGCTGCAGAATACACCGACTGCATCTCTGTATAAAGGTAAGACCCCCCCCCAATGAGAGTCATAATATAAACAACCCGATGGCAAGGCTTCAGTAATGTTGGAGCATTGAGGAGTACGGAGTACTTTTTCATTGTTATCGCTCCCAGGTCTACCCAGGCTCTCATTTATAGTACTGTAAAACGGTTGCTTTGGTAGGTGACTGTCATCAATTCCAACGCCATGTCCAGACCAAGCAAGAGAACTCTTCACTACCATGGATTTACTGCTTGGAAGCAAAGTTCTCTCTCAGATTTCTGTATCTGGGATATGAGATACAAAGTATTTGTCACAAGTATCGTTGATCGAAGCGTTCAAGAGTCCTCAGTTAATTCTTATACAGCGTCCACTTTTCACTTGCATAAAACAGGGAAGTCAGAATACATGCTTTATAGACCACGACCTTTGTGTCAAGTTTGATGCCATTCTTGGACCAAACACGTTTTCAAAGAGCCGAAAATGGCCCAGAAGTTTTTTCACTTCGAAAAGAAACCTCGTTCTCATAACTAAATCCCTCAGCAATCGTACTGCCAAGTTATAGAAAAAAGTGAACTACGTCTAGCTTTTTCCCTTCAACGGATATAGCTGGTTCTCCGTAGGGCAATCTAGGCCCTGGATCGTGAATAACAATGGTCTTTCTCAGATTGATTTCTAAACCAAAGGCATCACATGCTTGCACAAAATGGTTCATAAAACCTTGCATTTCTTCTTCATCTAAAAACGTCCAGGTTTTTACCAAATCTCACCCTACCAGGCGAACATCATACTTAACGAAAACAAAATCAAAATAGAAAATGGAGAAAAAGAACAATTTCTTCGCTCTGTGTCACCATACTTTTGAGAATCCTTTCCTTATCACTATACCCTATCACTATACCTTATAAATGTTATGCTGAAACTCCTTTCACGCAACCCTTCCTTACGTTTTTTCTTATCAGCGCCCTAAAATTTATCTCCAATTTCAAAACAAAAAAATATTTTATGGAACCCGATAAATTTGACTTTAAATCCCTTCTTTCCTGCTACAACTATACCCACACCACCATCATATAATTTCTCCTCACATGTTTTTAAATAAAAAAATAAACAAAGAGGTTCGATTAAACAAAGCCGAACGAAATATCACACGTCTAAATTTGAGTCAAGTGTTTGATCTATCCAAGAATTCACTTATTTCTATCATACTGTCAGATTCACTACAATCTATTATTTCAACATACATACATATATTCTATACATTATATATATATATATATATATATATATATATATATATATATATATATACATTTATATAATATATATATATATGTATATATAGAATATAGAATATATATATATATAATATTGAATATATATATATATATATATATATATTCTATAGACTATATATATATATGTGTCTGTGTGTGTGTCTGTGTGTGTGCGTATGTGTGTGCGTAGCGTGGATGAGGCTGCTTGCATTTAACACTAAAGTAAAAATTAAAACAAGGGAACTATTTTTGGGGAGTCTCCAGAGCGCAAATTTGCACTTTTTTTCTGATATCATTTCATATAAAAAGTGAGGTTGATCCTACCTTCGCCTCCCTCACTATTAATAAATCATGCGAAGAGGTAAAATAATGACTTGAATTCTTAACAGAAGCGTTTGACCGGCATTTGCAGAAATCCCAGTGTGAGTCCACATACACACACACCAACACACACAAACACACTTGTCTTCATCCTGAGTTTATAATTATTTAATCTAAGATAAAACAGTTATTCTGACCTCCCAAAATATTGTTTTGGCATCGTGCATTTCAGTAAAAAAAAAAAAAAGTTTTTGCTTTGGATGTATTTGGATTTTTGATCTATGGAAAATTTTGAGAGTCTTTTTAGTTGTGAAACTAAAGAATGAGTGGGTTGGTTTAAAGTGTTTGCAGCATATGTTTTAGTATAATATGGTTGGCTAAACTGAATCGATTTTATTTTAGGTTTCCTGTGGATTATTTTATAGTTTAGTATGTTGTTGCAACGAATTATTTCTGAGGTGATTTTGGTCGTTGATATGTTAGTATGCCTGGTTCTTGAAAAATATCTTATGTTAGGGTTAACTTTCAAAATGTTCCCGCTGTTCATCGTTATTTGGGCTAACAGTGTGTGAGAAATGATTGTTTCCCTTTCGGTGCTGGTTGTGTATTGTCTTGTGCTGATGTGAAAATGAAAAGTTTTTTATCTGACTAAGAAAAATCAGAAAGTTCTCTTTAGACTTCTCATGAAGATCACCTCAGATTTTTTTTTTTAAAATACAAAAAAAAAAAAAACAAAAAACAAAGGAAAAAACTAAAAAACAATAAAAAGCATCAAAACGGAAAGAAAAAAAAAATGAGTGCAAAGGAATACAATAATATGTACGACAAAAGAAAAAAAAGTACAGCAAGGCAAATCAACCAGGATATATTTTGCATCACCAATATATACCTAAATGGTATATATGTAGCTAGATGGTTAGAAGCTTTGGCTTGGGGTTTGAGTCAACCGGATTTCGATCCCAGCTACGGGGAGATACTGTCTAGCCACACTGATGAGTTCTGATAGAACAAAACAGATCTTTCTGTGGATGACTATATATATATATATATATATAAACTACTATGAATAATATATATATATATATAAAATAATATACATAATAAAATATAAATTTACAAGTATATATAAAAAACATATGTCATAATATATATATATATATATATATATAAAATGTTATATATAACATAGTATATGTATATTCATATACACAGACATATATACGGAGAGAGAGAAAGAATATTTTAAATATATATATATATATATATATATATATAAGTACCCGTATTCTTGCGGGCCCAACAGTTCTGTTAAAAATGTGAAGCCTAATATTAATGCCACTAATTATTTATTCATAGCTAAGGATCCGTACGTAGGGTCAACCACACATTTTGTGTGAGCTGATAAGATAAAAAAAGGTGCTACAGTGTGCACCTGAATCTCCCAAAGACAATTCTGTTTTAAATTTAGAGTTTTTCTTCAAGCAGTAAGGGATATACGACAAACTTTCTTTAAAAAAACATTTTTAGTTGGTTAACCTTATGGTATATCAATCCTTATATATTATTTAATTCTCAATCCTGTTTATATATATATATATATATATATATATATATATATATATATATATTGTTAATGGTGCAACTAGAGAATTTTTTATGAATAATTTCGCAAATGATTTCAAATTTGGTAATTACGTTTTTACCGTTCATGTACTTTTGATCCCCCCTGTTTAATATTTACGTTTTCTTTAAAAAATTTTGAATGGTGAAAGATTAGTTTAGTTGTTGTTAAATGTATATATATATATATATATATATATATATATATATATATATATATATATATAAAGTTTTTTTGGAAGGATGTGATCTTTTATTTCAAGATTTCTGCCTGTAAATATCCGATTAGAATAAAATGCCCGAGAATACCACTGGTCTCTGTTGATGTTCTTTTTACGTAAAAGTAAAATTATTTTTTCTGTGTACGTATTTGTTTTTTGTTTGTTTGTGTTCGTGTGTGTGTGTTTTCGTGGGTGTAAACATGTAAGTACATTCATAAATGAATACAATAAATTAGTCTTTTTTAAAATTCCACATTTGTCTTTGTGATTGTCATATTGGAGTCAATTGTTCATGAAAACCCCTGGTCGATGTGGATGTTCTTTGTATATAAATATAAGGATGTATTCAGTGAGTGTGCCAATTTAGTAAGTAAAGTTGGCGACCGTAGTCGAGGGTGACCCGAAGGCTCCTTTTTCGATAGCTACTACACCAAGGGGTAGGGGGCGCGATTCCTTTCCCTGGATTGCTCTACTTTACCCTTGCTCCTTACCTTATAATGCTGAGTGTCAAGCAACATACCATCAAGTACCATTTTTAAAGTATTTGGCATGACACGACCTAGGATTGAACCGAGGTCTCCTGGGCCATTAACCAAATACTCTAACCATAATGCCAATTTATGTAATTTATATTCGTGTATATATATATATATACATCAGAAATGATTTTCAATTTTAAATTTGTGCCCGTGAAAATCCGATTAGAGTCAATTGTCATGAAAACTGTTGGACTATATATATATATATATACATGTGTGTGTGTGTGTGTGTATGCCATGTGTGTCTTTAGACACATATACATGGAAGTGCACTCATGTGTGCACATATACCATCCGTACACACATATTTCAAGGGGTTTCTCAAGGAAGGTACACACACGTATGTATGTATGCATGTTTTTGCAAGCGTACAGGGGGATTTTAATGTGAGTGAGAATAGATTTAGCCCCTCACGTAGATGAGTTCTAAACTAGTCTGATTGCGAATATGTTTCCGTACAGGTGTGTGTGTGTGTGTGTGTGTGTGTGTGTGTGTGTGTGTGTGTGTGTCTACGCTTTGTTTACTATTGGCTTAAATCTATCTATGATTTTTTTTCTTTTATTTGGAATAATGAGAATAAACAGTGGTATATGGGCATTATTTTAAAGTTTACTTTCCAGCATAATTAAGGGTGTTCTGATATATCTTCATCATGATCATCATGTCGTGCCGCCAGCGCGGATATCCCTGACCCTCTCTCGCCACTTCTCTCTATCGTTCATCGCCTCTGGCAGGTCTTCAGGACTACATCCCATATCCTCACATAG
This sequence comes from Sepioteuthis lessoniana, assembly GCA_963585895.1. Lineage (NCBI taxonomy): Eukaryota > Metazoa > Mollusca > Cephalopoda > Myopsida > Loliginidae > Sepioteuthis > Sepioteuthis lessoniana. The sequence continues at coordinate 76,622 of CAUZXS010006333.1, forward strand.
CTGTTGTATGTATATTCGAACTGGTCGTCCTGCTTTTGCCTGGCTATATGAGGGGGTCCATAGGAGTACATCACTTATGAGCTCGTCCCTGCTTCTCCAGCTGTGCCCTGCATGTCTGGTAATGATGTTTTATGTAAAGGTATTTGAAGTTTGAGTGCAACTAATGTATACCAATTTACAGTTAGTAAATTTGGGTATGTAAGCAACATTCATTAGATTAAATTATAGCTTAAACTTCCATCATGAATCTTGCTTTTAGGTTATCGAACGTATAGGATTTTCCTACACGATTATATTGCTTTCCCCGGATCTTTTATTCTTGAATATTAACACTGCATACATTGTGGTTTCCTCAAAATTAGATAAGGTTAGAAGATCTTTTTAGTATCTTAATTGTCGTTTGTCATTAATGATTTCTCAGATCTAATATGTTTATGTGTCTATCGCTGTTTTTAAGTTGTTCAAAATTCGAAAGTCTTTGGTTATGTTAGTTGTATATTGAGCTATATACTAAGGATTGTTCGCTGCTATTCTTTTTAAAGTTCGGGGTTATTTCAATGGTATTTTTTCAAATCCCTTATCCGTTTCTGTTGAGAGATATCCCCTCTCATGAATGGTTATGTGTAATTCTTCCAGTTGATTTTATCGGAAGTTTCTATTTAGGACTAAATTGCAGTGATATTTCTTTGGATGATGTCTCTAGAAATGGAGGTATTGTTGTTTCTTGGTTTATGGAAAATATCATATCTATATCCACTTATATGTATATGTATACATAAATATTTGAATACATTTGCACATATATTCATATATACATTCACACACACACACACACAAATGTATATATTCATATATATAATTATATATATATATATATATATATATATATATATATATATACATTCCTATATATATATATTTATATATGTATATATATATAATGTTCATATATAATCATATTTACACACACACACACACACACACACACACACACACATATATATATATATATGTTCAAGCAAGTTTTGTTTAAACGATGGAACATTGTTTATTTTTTCTAATTTTATTTCATTTTAGATGATATGGGACAATTCCTTTACCATCTAGATCCTGACACTAGAAAAATGACAAGGGGTCCTTTAAAAATGGAATTAAAAATGATAAACAGTGTTTCAACGTCTCTAACAAAACTTTCTGGAGACTTACTTTATTTTGCTGAAAATTGTAATTCATACCCAGTTATTCAGGTATTGTGTCACACTAATTCTAGCAGATACTTTAACAAAATTTTAGATAATTACCTATTTCCAGCTAGTTTTAAAAAATCCCGCGTTTGATCCTGTTCCGAACTGAATGCTAACTCACTAGGTTGGCATATTCTTCGATGTAAAAGTAAAGTAAAGTAAAGTTAGCGACCATAGTCGAGGGTGACCCGAAGGCTCCCTTTTCGATAGCTACTACACCAAGGTGTAGGGGAGGGCGCTACTCCATTCCCTGGATTGCTCCACTTTACCCTTGAACCGTACCTTATAATGCTGAGTGTTAAGCAAGGTGGTATCAAGTTCCATTTTTAAAGTCTTTGGTATGACTCAACCTGGGATTGAACCCAGGTCTCCCGGGCCATTGCCGAACACTCTAACCGCTGGGCCAATGTCCCGGTTAATGATCTTAAATTACGTTATTTGTGTAGTCCATCTTTTACCACGCGTCGTCAGGCAAAAGTGATGATCAGAACAGTTTCCGTTTTCTGAATTGACAACTGACGCTTATCCCTAACATGACCGTTGCTACTATTAAATCAGTTTAACCAATCGTCGAACTGTATTCAAATGCTGTATTTGCTCTCTATAATAGTCCAAAAAGCATTGATCAATGCCAATGTGCTCCATATTTTTCTGCAGAGAAAAATTCCACTCGACAATTCTACTTCAATATCAAACGCCATTAGGCTCCCTCTCAGCTGCTATATTTAACAAAGTAAACAGAATCATGGATAATCAGATAGAAGTTTCAACCTTGATTGTCATTAATATAGCATCCGCCTTTGATATCGTGGGGCCAACATTATACAGTAGAATTCTGGACCAGTAGGTGGCAAAATGTATTTAAGTTGTCACCGATTCTTCAACGTCTGCAGTTCTTAATTAAACGTTTCAGCAGCAGAAATTCTGCTTCTGCCCAAGAAAGGAAATCTGCAGGATCTTATGTGTGTCTCTGTCAGTCATGTAGATTTTCTACATACCTATCAATGACAGAGAAGATCTAATGCTCTAAGTAATTTACTTGCCTCTGTGATTTTGTGCCTTTTACTTCGTGGAAGGAGGTCATGTCTACCTCAAATAGGCATTGATTCAGAACAACTTCTTAAGAGCATATCATACAGTCTCTTGTTCATGGTTCAATGGAAAAATACATAGACATAATTATTTGCTATTTGAAAAATTATTGCTTTTCGCTGACACTTGATCTATCCAATAGTATTAAAATATTCCGTGTAAATAAAAAGAAAGTATAATCTTTGGAGTGCACTTGTACACAGACCCAATCACACACACACACACACACACACATATATATATATATATATATATATATATATATATATATATATATATACACGAGGTGCATACGATAGGTTTCCAGACATTTTTCGTTGGGGCATTTTAAATTGTCGTAGACTCTTGAAAATTTAGTATGCTATTGCTATAAATCTTATGAGATGACTGACCAATTTTTATGATTAGCTTCAAATGAACAGCTACAGCAGCAATTGGAATACGCTGTCCCAGGATTGTCCCAGCTGGTGAATTTCAAAAATTCAATCTGTCACTTTCTAAGAACGATATGCAATAAAATTCTGCTTTAAACCTGGAAAAAATGCCACAGAAACGTATGGAATGCTTCAGACTGATTTTCGACCATCTTGCATGAATCGAGGATCAGTTTTTGAGTAACATAAGAGATTCAAGCTAGACAGAGAGTCTGTGAGGAATGTGAGAGGTGTGGGAGGAGGAAGGAAGTCAATAGACCTGAGTTGATTGGCCAAAGGGTTAGGGTTAGGGTTACTATGTTGAGGTTTTAAGGGGGTTCAAGAAGAGATTCCGTCGGAAGAGGCCAGAACTCTTTAAATCGGGTGAGTGGCTTTTCCACCAGGATAATGCACCAGTCTACAACTCCATCCTGGTCACAGACTATTTGACATAGATGGGCATCAAGACAGTTTCTCACCTTCCCTATAGTCCAGGCCTAGCACCCTGTGACTTTTGCTTATTCCCTAAGCTCAGAGGCTGTCGTTATGAGACAAATGAGATGAAAGAGGTTGTGACGAAGGTCATTGACACGGTCACACAAGAGGACTTCCATGGGACCTTGCAGAAGTTGTTGGAATGGTACAACAAGTGCATTGAAGCCGGAGGAGATTACTTTAAAGGGGACTAGAATTTTATGTTTGTACTATCAATAAAAGTGCCCATACGAAAAAAGTCTGGAAACCTCACACACACACACACACACACACACACACACACATATATATATATATATATATATATATATATATATATATATATATGATCAATACTTTTTGAACTTTTAAAGAGTGCAAAGGCAGCATTTGAACACAGTTCAGCTGTTGGGAAAGGTGATTTAATGATTGTAACAGTTATATTTGTGATAAGCCTCGGCTGTCAATTGAGGAAATGGACATTGTTCTTATCAGAACTTTTGCATGAATACGGACGGTGAAAAATGGACTACGCAGATAACGTAATTTTTAAGTTTATTACATAAAAGCTTAAGCAAACCTAGAGATTAGGATCAAACACCGACTTTTTAAAACTAGCTGGAAATAGATAATTATCTAAAATTGTGTTAAACCATCTGCTAGGATTAATGTGGCACAATGCCTGAATAACTGAGTATGAACGACAACTGTCGGCAAAATAAAGTTTGTTGCAAGTTTTGTTAAAGACGATGGAACACTGTTTATTATTTTTAATTTTATTTTTTCAGGACAGTTTATTGTTTTTCTAGTGTCGGGATCTAGATGGTAAAGGAATTGTCCCATATCATCTAAAATGAAATTAAATTAGAAATGAAAAATAATGTTCCATCGTCTTTAATAAAACTTGCTTGAACATATATATATATATATATATATATATATATATATGCATGTGTGTGTGTGTGTGTGCACGCGCGTATATATATATATATATATATATATATATGGGCTATGATTGGTACATTTTCATCATTTTAAATAATACATTTCACGCCATCACTTTGATTGTTTCTAGTTTTGTCTGCGTAACAAAGTAGAATTATTTAGCCACTTAATTCAGGAGTTAGTCTGGCCGAGTCTTTGAAGAAAGCATAGAATATGCTAATTATAGAATAGGGTTACTTAAAAGGTGTCCTGGACACGACGTAAAACTACATCCAGTGATGTGGCTTGATTTTTTAGATAATCCACTCTGCTGGGGCTTTAGAGTTCACCGAGTGCATCTATGCTGAAGTGTAAGACCTACCTCCTCAGCGAATGTTCCACATTTGACGCAAAAATATCTGATTGTGAGGCTCTAATCCTAGAGCTTTGAGAAATCGGGAATACCGACTTCATTTTGATTATTTTTAGGTCCCTCTGATTGAAATTGTTAGTACTTGTTAGGGTAGTAAGTATTTGATCAATTAGTACTGTTTAGTCACTTACTATACTTGAAATATTTTAACGGTGTTGAAAAGTATTGTTATGATTATTAGATAGCAAAACATGAAACCATTGAACTGTGTGCAAACAATAAATAGCAATACTTGAAACCATCTAACTGTGTGCAAAAAAAGCAATACTTAAAATAATTCACCTGAGTGCAAACTATAAATAGCAATGCGTAAAACTATTTAACTGTGGGCAACTGATAAATAGAAATACTTGAAAACATTTAATAGAATGCAAACAAATGAGCTCAGACTAGTTTAAAACATCGTCTGCATAAACACGATTCGGCATGAAATAACAATCAAGGGTTGACTTGCAAAAAAAAAAAAAAAATTAACCTCTTTTTCTGGAGGGAGATTTGGGGAATGTGGCGTTACTCCTTAAATATAATTACTTCCTGGTCCATTGTGACATAGATGTGTGTACCTCTTAAGTTCTGTCTACCATACTGATACCAAGTAGATGTTGTACCGTTGCAAACTAAATGTACGATTGTACTACCACGTGTTAATGGTTGTGTTGCTACGTCGTAAGTAGTAGTCGAACCCAGTCACCAAGAGAAAGAGAGACAGAGTATGAGTTGACAGCGTTAGTTGGACAAAGAGAACATTTCAAGAGGAGAGGAAGAGAGAGCAGTCACAGACCTTGAATTTTCTTTTTGTATTTTCTTGTAGTTCTAACGTATTTGTTCACTGTTTTTTTCTTCGCAGGTACCCGCCTGATGTGAGACTCCTTTTTAAATCCCACCCTAAAACAGGAGCCGCAACATTTGACTATCTTCACATTATCCAGGCTTTTGTTCACTTGGGACTTTAATTCTTCGCGTGTGACTGCTTTTTTTTCAAATTCAAGTCGTCTCCTAACTTCAATCTGGTTGCGGAGTGAGAAACATATCCGTTTCCGTTGGTTCGACACCTGCGCAGAAGATTTGACGCCTCCGGTTTTTTCACGTCATTTTTAATTACCGTAGTCATCCACCCGTCATTGGATGACCTACAACCAGTGCTTTGATCTGATTTACCGTAGACTCTCGGTCTGCTTTATCTTGTTATTTTTTCTTCTCTCTCTCTCTCTCTCTCCTGCCCCAGAAATTAGCCTCTCGTTCTCTTTATAACTAATTACTACCATGACACGTTACATCCCAACTATGGGCGAAATAGCAGGCGTTTGTTTTTGTCACATCAAGCGCAATTACTGTACAGTCGTAATTCGTAGATAATGATAGTCAACGTATTAATATTATTCCAGTTAATATATTATTCGAAAATTAATGGTTTTATTGAAAAATTCCGACAAAGTTTTGACAAGGAAGATGATAATGATCGTTAATTAAAGTCAGCGTTTAAAAAACAAGATCATTATCATTTAAAACTGGTAAAGAAAATAATATTTAGTTGGTAGTTCATGAATTAAACATATTTTTTCTTCACTGCTTAAGTTTTTTTTTCTCTTAGTCTCTCGGATCAATATCTGTTACTATGCAGTCGTGATTAGCAAATGATAATAGTCATTTTATTAACATTCGCGAGTAAAATGAATTAAGATGCTTAAGAATTAAAACAAAAAGAAAATAACCTACCAGATATAGCAACAATTTATCTAAATAACGAAAAGACACCAAAACTCAAACTGACGAACAGAATTCGTTTTATAGAGAGTGATATAGCAGAACTCGAATGCCATTGTTGGTTTCATTGTGACCGAAATAAGATTACGGAACGATCAAACGAATCTAATGCTCAGCAAATCTAAATATGCTGACTGCGATTGCAATTATCATCTGCTGGGGAAAGAATTGGGGTCCTATCAAGCCGTATTAAGTTGACTAGGGAAAGGTATACGATGTCAAAAGACGCAAAATTCCAAAAGATCCCACGAACATAACATCACTGACGACTTCCCTTTGCATAACAAGAAATATTTGCGCAATTCTATTCATGGAATTTGCACACTTCGAGGATGTCACCTTGGTTACAATTTAGCATCAAATAAACAAATAAGTCAATCAATCTGCATATCTAGGCGTAGTATACGATGTCAAAAGACGCAAATTTCCAAAAGATCCCATGAACATAACATCACTGACGACTTCTCTTTGCATAGCAAAAAATTGGAATATTTGCGCAATTCTATTTATGGAATAGGCACGCTTCGAGGATGTTACCTTGGTTATAATTTAGCATCAAATAAACGAATAAGTCAAGCACTCAGCATATCTAGGCTTCTGCCGGTACTTGTTTTAGGAATGCAAACTACCATATCATTCCATAATTTTCCTCAACATTCAATTATTTCAAAGTATTGTTTTCTGCATAGCTTGGTAAGATATTTATCATGTAGTCTAGTTTGTTTAGAATATATTTCATGAAGCCTGAATGTTCAGATAGTAAATGGAATTGATTTGTGTTTTTTCTGTAATTAGTTTATTTACAGCTAAATACAAAAAAAAAAATTAGTGAACAGCGTCTAGGTGTTCTTAATTCATAATTTGTGCTATATAAGGTTGTATAGTCACCAATAATTGCTATACTGATGATGATGATGATTGTATAGTGGGTGGGACGAAACAACAATTCTGTTTAATTGAAAGAAATTTCTTGTGTGTATTACCTTCCTTCAGTTACTGAAGCCGTAGAAACCCCTGACAGTGGATGAGGGATAAAAAGTGCTGGGTAGATTCATAGGTCTTTCTTGTTCTGTTTGAAATCAGCTCGTCTTGTATCTTTAGATGGTTCTTTCTCTTTCAGTACACGCTACAGATTTTCTCATGCATTCCCTCATTCACATAAGAGGGCAAATAGAGTGCACCAGATACAATGTATTTTTATGCATTTTGCCTGCCAGACGAGATCTTAAACTTAAATTCCTCTCTCTCTCTCTCTCTGTCTCTCTCTCTCTCTTTGGCTATTTTTTCAACGAGACTATTTACACCCACCGACCGCTCGTTTAAAATGTTACAATAAGCATCATTACCTTTTGTTACAAAACTATAACATCAAAAACTAAAAAGCCAGATCTTAAAATAGCAAATGAAACAGTCAAGAACGATTCCGTTCATCAGTCAAATATTCCTCGCTCACGCATTCGTCTTATTATAAGTATCTTTGACTCTCTTGTATTTTTCGAGTTTTGCATCACATCATTTCATAGAAGGTAATTTTTTCCCCGTCCAACAGAAATTAACATTATACATGATTTAAAAGATTTTAAAAAACATTTCATCACCGGATATAAAAACGACTTCAAAAAACAGTTTCAGATTCTAGATATATATCCAGGTTCAGTTATGTTAGGTTTTTATGAATGATATATATATATATATATATATATATATATATGTATATATATATATATATATATATATATTTACACATAGATAGATAGATATATGTTTATATATATATATATATATATGTCTCTCTCTCTCTATATATATATATATATATATATATATATGTCTATATTATAAATATGTTTATATATATATATATATATATGTCTATATATATGTCTGTATATATTTTTGTTTATATATGTGTGTGTTTATATATATATACGTTTATATATATATATACATATGTTTATATATATATATATATGTTTATATATATGTGTTTATATGTTTATATACATATATGTGTTTAAATATATATGTATATATATATATATATATATATATATATATATATATATATATATATATATATATATATATTAATGATGCATTAGGTGTATATGAATGTTCTAGCTACTATCTGTACACAATATAATGGATATCATAGAAGTGTATTTTAATTAAAAAGTTATTTGTTTTGTGGACATGATTGTTTCCGGAAAAAAAAATTGATTTTTGCCGAAAAATCAAGGTAGATTTTTTAAATCACCGACTTTAGTTGCCAGCCAACATTATTATTTTTGGCCGAGACAGGGGCGTAGATTTTATCATCGAAGAAATCTGGACTAAGTGGTTTGCATTTCACACAGCACAAATGCTCTTGAAAAAGGTAAGAATTGGAATATTCTTTATCCAGCTTTGAGGAAATAGTAGGGCAGACCGGTTTCTCTAACCTTCGCATGTAAACCGGTCTAGAAGAAGCGAAACACTGAATTAAAAAATATTTGAATTCAGCTTTAGATTGAACTTGCGTCACATCCGACTTATGATAAGAAGCGATTGATGAATATATATAGTGGGGTGTTTTTTTGTGTCCTCTGCTGTTTGTATCCTGAGTTGTTGTTCTCACAGGCTGGTTGCCATGATTATAAATCTTCCTTTCTTACCCAAAGTAAGAAGTATCATTAATGACTATTCTATAATTATGAGTGCGAAGTGAAAGGATAGAGATAGAATCCACAACCTTATCAGCACTAGAGCCACAAAACTTAACTCAGGAGGATACGGAGCCGCGATCCTAGAATAACTAAGTTAACAAGGTAACAATCATAATTCATTTATGAGACATATGATTTTGTTTGCAATCACAAAACAAGATGTTATAAAGGGATCAAATGAAAAAAATGGCTGAAGGAACATATGAGAAAAAGTTAGGATTAGACAGTTGTAAAAGCAGTGTACTTTTGGTAGTCTTCTTTTTTGAGAACAACTGTTGACAGTAGCATATAGTGTTAAACGCGCTCTAGACTTGCCCAGTGTGAGACATGAATTTGGAAAACTGTCCAGATGAAAGCATGTGGTTCTTATTGAAATCGTAGTTTCAGCTAGCAAGAAACTTCAACCTTAAATCTTCTCATCACTAAAGATCACTGAGTTTCATTTGAAGTCATAAAAGCATAGTCAAGATGAAATTAGCCCAGTCGACTGGAGTTGTAAAATACACTGACTGCATCCCTGTCAAGGAATAAAACCCCTCCCCTTCAGCGATTTGTCTGTTTATGTCACTAAACCATATAATGGTGATGTTTCTGTCTTTGAGCTTTGGGGGATGCCATTACAACTGGTTTTAATATGTCCCTGAGTTTTAGTAATTGTACGATCTATGGGTCAAATTGAACTATTCAATTATTTTCTGTTCTTGAAACCATTCAATCGTGTGCAAACATGATAAATGTTAAATTGAATTATTACTATTAACTAGTGATTTTTGAAACCATTTTAATCTTTTCAAACAAATGAATAATTTTGAATAGAATTATTAGTGATGAGTAGCTATACTTGAAACCATTTCACTGAGAGTAAACAAGAAATTGCAATACTTGAAAACTTTTATCTGAGTGCAAACAATAGCAATATTTAAAACCATTCATCTGTGCGCAAATAAATGAAATTGGTCTCATTTAAAAAATGATGTTATCAACAAATATTACCGTACAACTCAGGAAGTAATATACTGAACAGACAAAATTTGTCATTAAATAAACCACAATGATTGACATGTCATAATAACCAACCAACCAACCAACCAACCAATCACCTATAAATGGGTTAAATAGTATCCCTGTTGTTCCATAAGGATAGCGTTGACATTAAATAATCAACGAAGGTTGATATGCGATTAAACGAAAAGTAATGAAAAGAAACCAATCGACATCAAAAATCGAAGAGTAAGTTTTGAGAGTTGATTGATGCAAAGGGCAGATATCGAACGCCATGGGACTTGCAGTTTGGGAAGCGGTTGGCATAGAATCTCAGTAAGAATTTTAACTCGGCCTACCGCTTCCACTTTTTAACCCGTAAACAATACGCCACGTGCATTTGTTCATGGGATGAAGAGTATCTGAATAAAAGTATATTCCCTCAATATAATGAGAATTTATTCACATTTTGATAAAAAAAAAAAAAATTATATGAGGTGAGGTAAAAAAAAAAAAGCCGCTTAGGTTGATGCAATGAATTTATATGAAAAACCGGATAAGGAAGAGACGAAAAAACATGATTCAAACGTTTGCATTGATTTAATATAATGGAGCTTATTTAACAACATTTGCGGAAATTTCTTTTCTTTTCTTGATAATTTTGCAAACACGTATAGACTGACTGCATTAGGCCTGAGTAAAACGAAAGATATCCGGCTTACAATATCAGTTTACAAGTTAAACAGTGACGTTAGTTATTTGCCGGTGAGTAAATATCGATTAGAGACGGTGAATAAAAAAGTTGAATTTGAAGGGGGAAAAAAAGAAGTGCTTCCCGTGGCAACTGAAGGGGGATATTTACTTTAGACAAAATACTCGACCAGACAATATTCTATTAAAATTATAAGCAGGATAACAAACACTTAAAGTGACACACCAACTAACTCAGACGCTCATAAACCAGAATATATATATATATATATATATATATATATATATATATATATACTCAGAGGCGCTTGGTTGGATTATTGTTATCGTTGTAGAAAATGGGCACGATGACCCAAATCGGAAATCCAGGATCTGGCTCTTTTCGTTTAACATACTTTTAGATGTAGGCACAGTATCTGCACAGTAATTGGTAAATAGTCCCTCAGACTGAGTTTTTTAACACTGGTATAGCCACTGGTCAAGGAGATTGAAAATTATTTTAAATTCTCTACTAACACATAATTAGCCTGTGTATCAGAGTAAGGCCAATTTCTTGGCAAATCTTATAGACATTAGAGAAGGTATGAGTCCTGCAATGAACAAAGAAAAAAAACTGATGTTAAAAGGATTCGATGCTATTTTACCATCAGCTGTTGGTAAATAGTTAGACTCTTAATTTTAGAATGGCAACATAATTAGGAGAAGGAAAACTCTTAATCAAAACCAGTTATACTCCGCGTAAAACCTGACATCATGTCACATCCGGTTAAGTTTTGGTCTTTTTTCTTTATTTAATGACATCCACTTTGGTGAGTAATTTAATACTAAAGCCATCTTAGTAGAAGAATAGTAATGGTACTAGTTAACCTATAGCTATTGGGGTTCATATTTTCCCTAAGGGTATTACTACAAAAGAGAACCCAATAGCGCGAATGGAGTTTGAACTTGTGAAGTAAGCCACTATTTCACATATGTGGATAAATAGATACATACGTGGTGCATTCAATAGGTTTCCAGACTTTTTCTATTCAGGCATTCAAAAATTGTCGTAGACTCTTGAAAATTTAGTATGTTATTGCTATACATCTTATGAGATGACTGACCAAATGAACAGCTACAGCAGCAATTGGAATACACCCTACAAAAGCCCGATTGTCACAGCTCGTGAATTTCAAAGATGCAATCTGGACGTGAGGACACTAGAGAAGAACGATATGCAATAACATTCCGTTTTAAACTTGGAAAAATATCACAGAAAGGTATGAAATGCTTCAGACTGCTTTTCAACCATCTTGCATGACTCGAGCATCAGTTTTTCAGTGGTATAAGAAGTTCAAGGAAGGCAAGGAGTCTGTGAGAGATGATGAGAGGTGTGGGAGGAGTGAGGAAGTCAATACACCACAGTTGATTAGGGTTAGGGTTACTATGTTGAGGTTTTAAGGGAGTTCAGCAAGAGATTCCGTCGGAAGAGGCCAGCTCTCTTCAAATCGGGTCAGTGGCATTTCCACAATGACAATGCACCAGTCCACAACTCCATCCTTGTCACAGACTATTTGACCAATATGGGCATTAAGACAGTTCCTCATCCTCCCTATAGTCCAGGCCTTGCTCCCTGTGACTTTTGGTAATTCCTTAAGCTCAGAGACTGCCGTTATGAGACAATTGAGGGGATGAAAGAGTCTGTGACGAAGGTCATTGGCACATTGACGTAAGAGGACTTCCATGGGGCCGTCCATGGGGCCTTCCATAAGTTGTTGGAACGGTACAACTAGAGCATTGCAGCCGGAGGAGATTACTTCTAAGGGGACTAGTGTTTCTGGTGTGTACTATCAATAAAAGTGCTAATACGAAAAAGTCTGGAAAGTTACTTAATGATCCTCGTACATACACGTACTCAATATTCAGCCATGCTCATAAACACATGCAAAAACCCACACAATGAGACGCACGCATAGACACATGGGAGCATAATCATCCCATATATACATATATAATAATAAGTATTCATTAGCTGGTTGGTTGGTTGGTTTTATTTTATGCCATATCATTCTTGTAGGTTATTTAAACTGAAATTATATATATATATATATATATATATATATATATATATATATATATATATAACTGTGTGTCTGTGTGTCTCTGTGTGATTTTTAAACGAATAGTTTATAGGTAACAATTTTTAAACAAACTACAGTTTCTTTGTTTTCAGACAATCAAATGTTTTCAAGTATTGCTATTTATTGTTTGGATACAGTTCATTGGTTTCAAGTATTGCTATTTAACACTAATAATTCTATTCAATATTAATTATAATCCCGAATAAATGACTCAGTAGTTCTGTTTGACCCACAGGTACTACCACTCCGGTCAGAGTGGGAAAAATAGCAATGAAGAGGCACTCCACGTTCACCAAATTTCTAAGACTTAAGAGACACGATCACATCCCGTTTTGCGTTATATCCAGGACACTTGTTTATTGGAAGGGGTTCTTATCCCACAGCAGGGAAGTAGTTGGCGTATTCATAGATATCTATCAAACTTACCACTGTTACGTACAATTCCACAACTGAAGAGAGATCCTTAAATAACGGTCTCATTATTTAAGGCATTCCAACGATATATAAAATAGTGTCCACATCTTTTCAAAGGAAATTGGGAGACTTGCGTGAAAAAAGATATTAAAGTGCCGGTATTGTTGAGCAGACCACCATAGTACCATCTAGATTTGATAGATTCCAGTGTCAGAACAGCTACTTGCTATACTCAATTCACTGGTCGGAGTCTGCTTTCGTGTAGAATTCCAAGTGTTTCGTTTAAAGGCAGTCACTATAAACTTTCATTTTTCCACAAATAATTATACATTGTTTTTCTCCTCGACTGGTTAATCCCCCAGGATAGACAATTGGTCTTATTATCTCATTATTTAACAACTACCTGTAAGTGAGATAAGATGGATTCAACCATTTTTAAAGAGAAAGAGCAGAAAATGAGCCCCAACATCGTTCCCATTTTCTGCATCAATTTCTGTTACAATATTTACACTTCCCAGACAGACACAATACAAGTGTTTGCTAACAGCATTAGTGGTCTACGAGAGTAGTTTACCTACTACGACTCTATGGCGAAGGGCTCCCAATTATATACTAATATATCTTTAGTCATTCATAAGCGGCACAAATAAGATATGTTATACCTCGTTCCGGGAACTTACAATGACATTCAGAAACGGCGTGTAAGGTGTAAAGGTAATCTTCGTAGGAGATAGGCATGACGAGGCGAGGTGAAATTCCGGAGGAGGCTGGGAGACACTTTAGGTTAATATACTTGGGAAAAGCATGAATTCCTTTTTTGTCATCCTTGCTATGGGTAAATAGTGGAGCAAGTTGGACTCTTTAGCTTTTGTTTGGTAAACTTGTATCGTGGTAAGGAAAAGATACACAGTGAAACTCAAGTGGTACAGTATTATAAGTCTCGCGCTGTTGGTGTTACGTCCAAAGTTGGTCTTACTACTGACCGACGTCCTTTCAGAGCTATGTCTCTGCTTCTCTTTCTGTTTCTGCTTCCCAGTGCTTAAGAGACCCGGCGTCTTTTTATACTTCCGCGATACCGGAAGTCACGTGGTACAAGCCACTATATAACATAAACACTTAAGCAGAACTTAAACTTCGAATACAAACCAACTGTACTCCAATTTAAAGATGCACTTATGTCACATCCTGTTTGTGGTGGAGTAAGTAAGTAAAGTTGGAAATCTAAGTCGAGAGTATTCCGAAGGGTCCTTTTCAATAACTACAACACCGAGGTGTAGGAGAGGGCGCTACTCCATTCCCAGGATTGCTCCACTTTACCCTAGATCCTTACCTTATACTACTGAGTGCTAAGCAAGGTGGCGTCAAGTACCATTTTTGAGTCTTTGTATAACTGGACCTGGGATTGAATCCTGGTCTCCCGGGCCATTGGCGAACACTCAGAAAGATTCTTGCGCACACAAAAGCTCATACTTCTAATACTTTTATGACTTATCTATCAATATTGATAAAAATATAAGGTCGACGATAAATTGCTAGTGTGATTGTAAAACTATTCAATAAATTCTACTCTGGGAATCACGTGACGATACTAAATTGATTGACAGGGATGCAGAACCGATGAAGATTGTACGAAGATTTGATAAATATTCCTACTCATTACGACCAGCATTATGACGAGCCATCAGAACAGATCTCCCAGATCTTCTCCCGACACCCTTCTCTATCGTTCATTTTGCTTTCGGCAGGTCTTCAAGGCAATATCCTCTATCGACACAGAGCTGTGGTATGTAGGTTCTTGCTGGCCGTCCTCCCTTGTCTCGTCCATGTGAAGGGGTTCACCGGAGTACGTCACTTATGAGTTTGTCCTTACTTCTCCAGCTGTGTTCCGCAATTCTGGTTTGTCTAACTTGGATAGTTTTCGTAATGGGTGATGGGGCCGTACAGCTGCTGCTATTTGGGGTGCTGCCTCCAGGACTTGTTCAATATTGCTCGCAGCAATCTTGTATAGTTGCCGTCAAGCATTTTCTCCATACGTTTTGTTAGCGTCCATGTAGTGCATCCATACAGCAGTATCGACATGACCTCTGCTTAGAAAAAACTGCGTTTCATTTTATCGGTCAGGTGTGAGTTCCATATGACCGATAGCCTATCGATAGCTGTCTATGTCGTTGCTAGTCACATGTTGATGTCAGTTTCAGTTGATAAGACACTGCTTCGTAGGTAGGTGATTTTGTCTACTAGTTTCAGAGAACTATCATTTTGTGTGGAGAGGTCGCCTCTTTGATTAAAGCACATGTGCACCATTTTCATACAAATCGTACCATTTCAGAAGTAATATAAGAAATAAGCAGGCACTAACTATTCCATAGAATATCAGTGGTTGGAAAAGCAGAACAATATGATGGTTGTTCTTCTGAACAAAAATAAAAGAAAATTATTCGATGTTTCAAGCAATGAATTATGCAATTTGTAGGAACAAGTTTTAGAATTAATTCTGACAGCTGTGCTTTGGAAATCAAGAAAAAATAGATTGTTCGTGATCAAGAATTAATACAAACATTACTGACAGATTAAAATAATTACATACGAGGGTAGGCAGAAAAGTTCATTGGTTGACTCTCAAAATTTTGACCAAATTAGTTTTGTCTTTAATGTAGTCTTCCTTGCAGTCTATAAGCTTCTTCAATCGATGTTACAGGGCTTGAATCCATTTAGTCAAATGTTTTAAATCAGCAGATGATCATACAAACTTTTCAGCCTATACTCATGTATATATGTAGATATATCACTAAAGATTTACTGTAGAAAAGCATTGAAAATGAGAACAGCATAGAAATATCTTTTATTATGGACAGTCATTTAGGCTTTATTGAAATCGGAGAAACGATGTGGAAAAAATACCGCAAAGATAAGACAAATAGATTATGGAACAATATTTTTTATGACTCTATCAGAAATTATTGTTGAAGGCTTGAGGACACTCAGGTAAATATATCGCGATTTGTGTGTAAAGAACTCCTAATTGAAGAACTTCATATTGTCCCAGTTAATCTTGAATAAATATTATGTAATATGGTTTTATGGCACATCAACCCTGCATGTTTATTTAATGCCAAATCTGTAGCGTAATGGATAAAGTCAGAGATTTCGAATACCAGTTGTGCTATTACATTATCTTTCGGATAAATACGTTTGGGATAGGTATAGAACCACTTTATTCCCACAGGTAGGGGATAAATAGTACCACTACTCTTCGTCCACCTAGATGGCTTTGGTGTGAAAGGAGCCACGAAGGTTGTCATGAAAGAAAGAAACTAATATTTCTATTTCCTGTCGCACAATGGTTTCAAGTATTGGTATCAAATACTAATAATTCAATCTAATATTAATTATTTGTTTGTACATTAGTCACCGGACATTGGCCTAGCGGTTAGAGTGTTCGCCAATGGTCCGGGAGACCTGGGTTCAATCCCAGATCGAGTCATACCAAAGACTCAAAAAATGGTACTTGATTCCTCCTTGCTTAACACTCAGCATTATAAGGTACGGATCAAGGGTAAAGTAGAGCAATCCAGGGAAGGAGTAGCGCCCTCCCTTACACCTTGGTGTAGTAGCTATCGAAAAGGGAGCCTTCGGGTTACCCTCGACTATGGTCGCCAACTTTACTTTTTACTTTACATTGGTAAATGGTTTCAAGTATTGGTATCAAATACTAATAATTAAATTTAATATTAATTATTTGTTTGCACATTGGTAAAAGGCTTCAAGTATTGCTATCAAATGCTATTAATTCAATTTAATATTAATTATTTGTTTGCACACTGTTTAATCGGGTAAATGACTAAACTCACCCATTTGACTGATAGATGGGACACTAACAAGTATTATCCCTCCGGATTGAGTGAACCAAGGTGTAAATGTAATGATTATCCTCTTTATATTCCCCAAAGCTCCAAAATAAGAGCCTTACAATGGAGGGCTTAGTGTCATATCTTGGTTGGTTGGTGGCTGGTTTTATGGCATATCAACCTTTCTAGGTTATTTAACGCCAAATCCATGTTTATGCAAATAGTCAGTTCTATATCAAAAATTCAATTTAGCGTGCTGGCTCATTGGTCTAGTGGGTAGTGTGTTCGCCAGTGGTCTGAGAGACCTGGGTTCAATCACAGGTCGAGTCATACCAAATACTTTAAAAATGGTACTTGATACCTCCTTGCTTAACACTCAGCAATATAAGGTATGTATCAAGGGTAAAGTGGAGCAATCCAGAGAAAGAAGTTGCGCCCTCTCCTACACCTCGGTGTAGTAGCTATTAAAAAGGGAGCCTTCTTGTCGCCCTCGACTACGATAGATAACTTTACTTATTCATGCAGTTTAATTGTCAAAAATATTTCTATTTCAATCTATTCAGTTTATTCAAACAATTCTATTTCAGCTAATTCAGTTTAGTATAAGTACATTTTTTTTCATACACAGTTAAATCTCAAAAAAGTTCTATACTAAACAATTCCGTTTTGTGTAAGTACAGTTTCAATGTCAAAAACAGTTCCATTTTAAGCAATCCAGTTTAGCATAAGCACGTAGTTTAATTTAAGTACAGTTTATTTGTCAAAAACATTTCTATGTCAGCTATTAAGTTAAGTCAAATAGTTCTAATTCAAACAAATCAGTTTAGGATAAGTATGCAGTTTGTTCAATTTAACCCATAGACAGGGCCCTATCAAGTGCTACCATTCCGGACCAGAGTGGACCAGGGAGCAATCGCAATGAAAGGATACTCCGCATTCCCCAAAGTTCCCGCATCGCTGGAATCTTACCATTGTTTAGTGTCATATCTAGGATACTCATGGGGGGGGGTCTTACCCCTCTTCAGAGGTACGGTTAGTGTATTCTACAGCTCCCGCCGACTGGACAATCATATCTTGGGCACGCGTTGATTTGTTTGTTTGTTTAATGGTATATCAACCTACCTGGGTTATTTAATGCCGAAGGCTTTCTCCCAGAAGAACATTAGTGGTAATGTTTAACCCATCGATGGAAGGATAAGGGGGTTCATGCCTTTACGATGAATGATTGTCCGAAAGTGAACATAATAGTGCGGCTGGGGTTCGAACTCGCGTACAACGATTTCACAGTCCAGTGCTTTAATCATTATGCCACAAGGACGCCCCCCTGCACGTGATGTAGAATAGTTTTAACTCTCTACTGAAATATAGTCGGCGTATTCCATTGCTTCCGCCGACTGGTCTACTTAAAGTTGGATAATCAACCGAGGTAATTGTAATGTTCAAGGGAATAAATGCGAGGATCCTTAACCCTATTATTCATGGAATCCTAATTTTGGCCTAAAAACTTATTTTCGAGAATTTTGGCTCCAAAATAAAATTATCTGCTATGATTTAGTTGAAATCGACAGGATGCAAAGATAGATAGACGTCGGTTATCATTTCCCTGACTACAACTTTTTAGCGACTTGATGTAAGAATGGGTTCGTGCCCATCGGAAACCATATTTTCTCATATGTTCAGACTGTAATTAAAGCTGATAATTTCTTGGTAATTATAGTGGACATTTATAATTTGAGTTGGAGCAAATTGTAAAGTTCATAATTACAATCGTCTGCTACTTTGAATCAGCTTTTCATACACACTTAACAAACGCAAGTCGACAATCGGCAGACGATAAATCCAGAGGGCTAGAATGAAGAAAATAAACATATGACTCGTACAAAAATATGTCAAAATTAATTCTGCTGCTGTTGATTGTTTGAGATCGAATAGTACAAAATTGATGGATAGAAAAAGCGAGGGAGTTGACTTTTTAATTCTACTTTTACTTTTCTCTCCCATTAGTTTTTTTTTTACCGAAATGTATTCAAACGATTAAACCAGGCAACGAAAAGAATTTTTTATCTACCATCCAGACAACTGATTCTTTACTCGCCTAAATTAATTTTGCTAATTCGAAATTCGGTCTCAGAATAGTCCTTCCATGACTTTTTTTTTAGATATGTTCATAATTATATTATTCTTATATTATTTGCACATAGTATTTTTTCCGTGACGTCTCTTTATAGATAAGAACCTTCATGAATATTTCTTTTTTAGCTTGCTCATTATTCACGAGATATTACCCGAGGTATGTTTGGTAACGATTTCTTTCGAGATCTTCTTAAATAGAGCTTCGCCAAAGATTGTAAGACATGGCCAATAATCATTTCTATGCGACTACCCTTCTTCATGCCATAGTAGATATTTACCAAACTCACGCTTCCAGTGCTGCTAGAATGTGGCACAAGGTCAAGTTTAAGCGGATTTATAACTGTTTTGCGTTCACAGTTTTCCAGCTACATGACAAAAGACTAAAGAATTTAATCGGTCCCAATATTTACCCATAGCTAGTTTTGGAACAAGTGTATTCATGTCATTTCTTAGGACGTTAGGGAGAAGTGAAACGAAAAACATCTTCGTCCAGGTTCGTCGACTCCTTTTTTCTTACTGCGATAACAATTTCGTTAAGCTTGCCTCCGAGCCATGTCGGAAGGTTTTTTTTTCGAGTTTTTCCTTCTCCTAAACGGGTAGCCTAGCCAATACTAAAGAATACAGTCTGTTCATCTATTTACCAATAGAAAGAAGGGATAGATTTTTGTTTTTTCTGTGAGGCATTGGTGCTAAGTAAATAAAAAAAACATTGGCAAAAATTAAACATATCTTTCCGTTTTCATACTGATATACGTTATCCAATACGTATATTCAGTATATGTTTGTCTATGTTGTTGGCGACCGTAGTCGAGGGCAACCAGAATGCTCCATTTTCAGTAGCTACTACACCAAGGTGTAAGGGAGGGCGCTACTCCTTTCCCTGGATTGCTCCACTTTACCCTCGATACATACTTTATATTGCCGAGTGTTAAGCAAGGAGGTATCAAGTACCATTTTTAAAGTATTCGGTATGACGCGACCTGGTATTGAACCCAGGTCTCCCGAATCATTGGCAAACACTCTACCCACTAGGTACGTTCAGTATGCATACAATATATTTATGTTCAAGGAAAATTTAGATGACGCTCGTAAATAATCAAATAGAAGTAAATGACTCAATTTTGATAGCTTCAAAACGGATATCAACACTTACCCATTAAGCTGGTTTTCCCTTGTGTAAACAGGCAGTCGTCAACTATTATGTTTGGTTTAAAATGCCTAGATACCTTATTATTGTCTTCGATATGACTCACTGAAAACTAATTCTATGCTCATCGCTTAGAACTCCAAGATCCGTTAGAAAAATCAGGATGAGAATGTAACAATGAATTTTAACAGACCTCCGGCATTCTATTCCTTGATAAACTGTTGTTTATTAAATCAATATCTTTTTTCAGCTACATGAGCAGCACGTAATTCATCTGCCATTGATATGAATGAATTCCACGTCACAAGATCAAGTGGATTCAGTTTACTTCCGAATTTGCCCTCGGAATTCAATTCTCGTATCTCGACTCCAATAAAGATGGCCGCTTCCATGTTTGCATCATTTTTCTCTGCGCTAAATTTTACATTTAGGTATTGTATTGCCCAACCATGGTATAACCATTGCTTTTTAAAAAGTTCACCCTTTTTCTTCCTTCTCTCAATCAGGATTTCTGCTAAGGGAATTGGTGTCCATATTGCTCCCTTTTTATGCCATTCTGGCTGCATGGAATTCAAGACGGCATTTCTTCACCACATCAATATAAATAGAAAACGCAGTGTCTTTAGAATAGTTGGCACGTATACAAAATTATTAGTACAAAGCAGTGAGATTCATTTCAAAATCTTGTGGCATATCAACTGCTATATTTAAGTCATGCAGCATGGTAAATTTGGCTGTTTTCTTTCTTATTCTTTTTCAATCCTTCCCGAAAAAATTCTCATTTTTATTTATTTTTATTTTAATGTCTCTAGGATGCAAGTTGAAAAGGAAAACGACTTAAAATTTATTTGTATTTTTAAGTTAGACACAAATTCATATTCGTTGTTCAGGTTATTGGTCAAATGGCATGTCAAATCTTGTTGGGTTATTTAATGCCAAAGTCAGTTATTTCTTATAATTATTCCGATTTAATAATAAATACGTGTATACAATTGTAGTTTCATGTAAATTTTCAACATAAAAATAATTCGAAGGTAACTACTAATTTTCAAGTATTCCTTTCTATTATAATTTGCAAGCAATTATATGACTAAGAGTAAATAATCCAGTTCCTAATAATTCATATAGGAAAATAACCGTGTCATTAATAATTTATACAGGCAAATACGCCATAACATCTATTAAAACCATTGAAAAATTTTACAATAACAATATTTTAATTGTTTGAATTGTATTAATCGTAGTTAGAATATTAATTTTAACTACATTAATAAAGAAAAGTTTGTGACAGCAGTCGAGCGCGACCAGAAGGGCTCCCTTTTCAATAGCTACAACACCAAGATGTAGAGGAGGGAGCTACTCCTTTCCCTTGATTGCTCCACTTTACCCTTGATACGTACCTTATTTTGCTGAGTGTTAAGTCAGGAGGCATCAAGTACCATTTTAAAAATCTTTGGTATGACATGACCTGGGATTGAACCCAGGTATCTTGGACAATTGGCGTAGTTCAAATAAAAAGTTTATCTGAAACAAAACAATTTGATTCGTAGATGCTACTCAAAAATATACTACCGCTCAGAATAAGAGAAGATATGGGAAAAATGTCAACAAAGAAGAAACTCCTAAATCCACAGATTTCCAAAACTAGAGCCACATCATCATATACAGTTTAGTATTTTGCATTGAGGTGTAATGGTTATCGTCGTAGGAAATGGACACGGCGACACGAGTTCAAATCCTGGACGAGACTGGTTGCATTTCACATAGCACTAATACCTTTCGGAAAGGTATGAATCCAATTATTCTCCCTCCAGCTATGGGTAAATAGTAGGGAAGACTAAGTTCTTCAGCGTTGGTGAGGCAACTAGTCTAGGAGAAGGAAAACTCTGAATTCAAACCTATTAAACTTCGCTTAAAAATTGGCCTTGTTTCATATCCTGCCCGAGCGGAAGGGTTGGTAAATATGAGTATTTTACATAAAGAATATTTGATATTTCTTAAACCGACTGGAAGGGATGCATTCCGTGTACTTTGATTCACGTTGGCTGGTCAGACGCAAACTCCAATCTACAAATATTGACAAATACATAAATTGAAATTTTAGCAGGACTCATCAGATAAAATAAACATTTTCTGAAATAAATTAAAATATCAGTTGTCTACATAAATAATGCATTTATTTAGTGAAATTAGTGTAGTTTTAAAACAACATCTGAAATATGTGACTCCCTGTGGAAATCAGATTACGAGTGACTATCTGCCAGTCTAACTTGAAAAAATTATACCACACGAAACGTAAAATGCTAAAGTGCTCTATTGCAGCCTCGAAGTGAGTTCGAACTTCAGTCGCCCTATTGCGTTCACATTCAGACTAACACCCTTAGGGAAAGATATTGAACTCCTTTATTCCTCTAGCTTCTGGTAGATAAATTCACCTACCTAAGAAGCAGTGTCTCATCAACCGAAAAAGATATCGACACGCGGTTAACGAAAGCATGGACAGCTATCGATAGGCTATGGACCATATGGAAGTCAGACGTGACTGATAAAATGAAACACAGTTTCTTCCAAACTACAATCGTATCGATACTGCTATATGGATGCACTACCTTGACGCTAACAAAACGTCTAACTCGTCTAACTCCGTCTCCAACTCTACCCAACTGTACTCAACTGTCCTCTTCTGTTCAATTCGTCGGCCTTATATTACCTTCAAACTTCCACGCGGTGATATGGACACGCCTCCACGCTTCCGCAATTTCTTCCGATATCTGGCGATCGGGATGTGTCACTTCCGCTATCTTTGGAATAGCCTGTGTGATTGTCATCGAGCGGAAATAACTGTCATGCAGTTCAGAGGTCACTCTCTTCTGGTGCGTCAGTCTATGAGAGTATAATGGGATTTTTTTTTACCTCGTCCCATTTCGTCAGCCAATTTCCACCCACGCGATTTCCTCTCATAACTGCCATTAGAATGTGTCACTTCCTTCCGGTGCATTTTTCGCCGGGTCGAAAGGTCAAAACATAACAATCATCCGTTAATTATTTTTCCAAATTCCACATGTGGAATTTTCTTCACGTTCGTCTCCTTCATCCTCACAATTATTTTACAGAATAATTTACAAGGACAATAAGTGGCTGAAAACACAAAAAGAATCACTTAAAACACAGCAAATAAAATTTTACTTAGAAGGCGACCTTCCCTCTATGTAACACTTGCCCGGCTAATTATTATCTAAATTTGTCTTACTATATTTGCGTGGTTGGCCATCTTGACATGTGTGCCTCAAGTTACCATACGGATGCATTTTTTTATCCTCCCAACACAACGGGCCCTCCATAATTCCTTGAAGAAATTTCAAAACCCTAAAAGGACCATAATCTGGTCCCATATCCTAGTCACAAACTTTGTGACCCTGGTCATTCCAGCAATACATTTCGCCTGGATTCCTCATGACCACACTCCAGTTCTTCGCTTTACAGGTTCCTACCTGGAGTAACCGGAGAATTCCATAAACGATAACACAATATCTTCAAGGCCCAAAGCATTCCACAAAAATCATGGCCCAAAACAAAGTATCACAATACATCCGAATGTATCACAATCTGACACGCATGCAGTAAACCACCTAATATAGTCCACGCAAAATACTAATTAGCAATATGTTACCCTTTTTTTTCATTAAGTTTCTGTTTCCATGCCCATTGGTTTGCAAGCCCATGAGGAAATATATTTTACCTGATCAAACCCACGCCGGGTTTCTTTTCAATTTAATCAGGAACCCTCGTGGCTACCAATATATAGGCACCTCACCTTTCCTAGTTTCGTTTCACTTTGCCAAATCACGAACGAATCCAAAACACCACCGTGACTGAAAGACCCAGACATCATCCACAAAATATTGGAGTAGGCCACGCCTTTTTTTTTCTTTTATTCCATCCTCGGAACTCCAAACTAAAAAAATAGAAGCCTCCATAGACCTTTACAACTTCATGGGCCGGCGAATTCTTCTATAGAATTACTTTCTCTGTCGTCTACCCAACAGCAATCTGTAACAGCACTTGGATGGATGTCTGTCCAAATCTCGCGTCAGCCATCGATTCGTCAAAACAGAACCCCCCCCCCAAAAAACATTTACTTTCCCACGAAAATCCCAAATTCTAAAAGAAATTTTTAGAATCAATATAATTGCAATTATTATTAAACCTAGAGTAAAATCCTCTGTTAATGGTTTTCGTCAAAGTTCATTATATGAACAGGAAAAAAAATTGTCTAATGTCGCCTTTAAACTCAAACTCAAAAATGTTTCACTTTACAACAAGTCAAAACAATATTACAATCACAGTTCACAAATGTTCAGTTTTCCTTTCTTCTTTTTTTTTCAATCTATGTACTGTCTATTTAAAAAAATGTTCGTTCTTTCTTTCTTTTTTCTTTTTTTTTTCATATGCTGTGTTCAACAATGTTCAAGTTTCTCTTCTTTTTTTTCTTTTAGTCCCATCTCCATTGTCCTGTAGCTTTTTTGTTTTTGTTTTCGTTTTCATTTTTTTCATTTTTTTTTCATAATAAATTGCTCATTCAATGTCCCTTTTTTTCAACTTTATATCTACCTCTCAGTCTTTACCTTTACACGATAACTATAGGTTAACTTCCCAGTTAATTCAATTTCAGTCTATAGTACCATAAATTAAGTCTGATTTATAATGAAACTTTCTCAATAGCGTACGAGCATTCTTTTCTTTTTTTTTATTTTGCACAAAATATCCCGGGTGTTTTTCTAAACAACCCAAAACTTTTATCAATTCTGCCAACATTTCCCATATCAAAATAATTCCTAATCCGAATCTGCGAATCTTCGCCACACCTGGTTCCGTCAAAATTCTGCGCATCTCTTAATTATATCCAAAACCCTGTTTCAAAAATGTCTTCCCCAATAACAATCCCAAAGCTCCCCTCCAGGAGGAACTCACAAAATATCTGTCTGCCTCGTCAGACACACAAAAAAAAAATCTGTCCCTTAGTTACTCTGCCTCCACGGCGAGACCATTTTCAATCGATACGGACCATGACCACGACAAGTCTGAGACAATACCTATGTCTCCAATATATGGTATCAACAACTTCCACAGCAAACGACCTAATTCTACCAGTGCCGAAAATATCGATTCTCCCAATTTCCTAAATATCGAAAAAATATATGCGCATTATTCAGACAAACACCAATGTGCGAAATTCTTGGACAATCCCATTGATACTCCCAAGATTCCATCTCTCGGATTAAAATTCTCATTTTCAATCCACAAGTTCCAAACATTAAAAACTTGCCCAAAAAGTCTTTACTAAGGATATGCGGGATTCCAGATCCTTGACTGAAATTCTAATTTTCAATCCTCACTTGTCCGGACCGCTGACAAGTTACTACAAATTTTTATTCACCAAGACCTATTTACTATAAAAAATTCCATTCATAAAATTTATCGTTTTCTCTAAGTTTTTACTCACAAAGACCCCATCTATTGTAAATTTCATTTATGACAATATTGTTTACATAAAGTGTCTCTAAAAAAACGGGCAGTAACTGTCCCATATCTTTGTTTCCCTTCTTACTCTCCCTCACTTCGATACAATATTACACATAGCAGTAATCTCGATTTATATCAATGGATCTCACATTTAAAAAAAAACATTATTTCCAATTTTATGCTTCTAGGAAGGTCCTTGTCATTAAAACTAATCTTTCACTATTATACCCAAATTAATCGACAGAGATATAAAATTATATAAATGAGCGAAGTACTTACTAATTTTTTTTCTATTTATCACTTTACTGTTTTTGTAGCTGGTTTATTCTTCTTTCTTGGTTTCCTATTTTTTTCTTCTTCTTCTTCTTTTCTTCCAGCACGTTGCATTGTCTTCCTCTTTTCTTTTTTTTCTTTCTTTACGCGTCGGTCAGTTCCGGTTTAGTTTTTTTTTTTCTTTTCTTCTTATTTTCTGGGGGCCTTGTGTTTTCTCTGATCATCTCCGCGGAAACCCAGTCCGTAACCATATCATGACGATATGCCTGGTTTTTTGGCACCAAATTAATATATGTTATATTCTCATGTGCCCATATCATAACGACACAATAATAAAGTCGCACGTAATAATAACAGATGCAGTGACAAAGACAGACGCAGGGAGACTTATTTATAAAAATATTTACCTCTCACTTTATTTGTAATGGTACAAAGGGTTACTCAAAGTTTGCGTGTGAGAGGGAGCTATAGACCGAATATAACTGATATATTTTGACCCCAAAGTTATGGCCGTCAGCGTTGTGTCTTTCTCGTTCTCCAGGGCTGCTCAACCGGAGCCCGGGAGTCCACTCTGCTGGGTGCTGGCTTTCCTTACAACACCTCGTCTAACTCCGTCTCCAACTCTACTCAACTGTACTCAACTGTCCTCTTCTGTTCAATTCGTCGGCCTTATATTACCTTCAAACTCCTACACGGTGATATGGACACGCCTCCACGCCTCCACAATTTCTTCCGATATCTTGCGATCGGGATGTGTCACTTCCGCTATCTTTGGAATGGCCTGTGTGATTGTCATCGAGCGGAAATAACTGTCATGCAGTTCAGAGGTCACTCTCTTCCGGTGCGTCAGTCTATGAGAGTATAATGGGATTTTTTTTTTACCTCGTCCCATTTCATCAGCCAATTTCCGCCCACGCGATTTCCTCTCATAACTGCCATTAGAATGTGTCACTTCCTTTCGGTGCATCGCCTTGAATGGCATTTTTAGCCGGGTCAAAAGGTCAAAACATAACAACCCAACAAGGCACCTACTATATGGCCACCTACCTCCCATCACAAAAATTATCCAAGTTAGACGAACCAGACATGCAGGACACTACTGGGGAAGTAGGGACAAGCTCATAAGTGATGTACTCCTATGGACCCCTACATATGGCCGGTCAAAAGCAGGACGACCAGCTCGACCATAAATACTGAGAGGATACGGGATGTATCCCTGAAGACCTGCCAGAGGTGATGATCGATAGGGAGAAGTGGTGAGAGAGGGTCAGGGATATCCGCGCTAGCGGCACGACATGATGATGATGATGGATTTAATAGCATCACTGCTATTCTTCAACAAAGAGGCTTCAACATTAAGTAACCTTCGAAGAAGGCTCCCGGGTTGAGAAGTTGGCTATGTATCAAACCTCTCATGAAAGACGCAAGGCTCTGAATATGTGTATCGCAACGTGGGTTGAGAAGATAGGGGTGTCAATCATAGCAGACATACGCTCTCTCTCTCTTTCTGTCTGTCCCTCTCTCTCTCTCTTCCCCCCTCTCTCTCTCTCTCTCTCATACAAAGATTGTGACGTTTCGAATAAAGGAGTTTATATCGTTATAAACAATCGCTGTTGTCACTAGTCCCCCCCCGGCTATAAAACTAGACATTTACAATCACCTATTAGGTCATGACGGTGCCATGTCGAATAATTCTCCTGCTAAGAAATCCGGTTCACTTGAAAGGATTAAACTACTCCGAAATCAAATGTCTGTTCGTATAAAATTAAGCTATGGAAATAACTTCTAATATGCAAAAAACAAAGTGCCAGACTTTCATATGCGATTCATTAGTCAAATTGGTCAACTAAATATTTCCTTAGTGTCGACAAATGAACATTCAATCCAATTCGTGAATGGTCGTTTCTTTTTCTTTTTCGTCGGTCATTTTTCTCTTTTCTTCCGATTTTGAATGTTAAAAGATAAAAGAAAGTGAGATTAATTCTTTAAAACCAAAAAACCAAGTGCTAGTTACAAACTTTTAAGCTGTTGCACAAATTTAGGATTTTTATGAAAATCTGGATAGTGTGAATTTGTTTGATCTGTTCATTAAGATTGTCAAAAGGTTCCAAATCGACAAAAGAGATTCATAATCAAGGGAATGAAAAATCCGTTTGCTTATTTGCACTAATGATTGTACCCTTTCCTGACTACTGACAATCCGTTTCTTTTTTTTTTATTTCCAATGCATTTCTCATATGAAATTATTTGATCTGAATTAAATTGTACATATTTATACGTTTATTTAGTGTGCACGTTGATTATAGGTATACGATATTTTGATAGTAATGCGTGTATTAACTCCTGACGAATGAAAACCTCCTTCTTCTTGTGTTTTAACAAACTACTTAAGATAAGTATTTATTCATTTACATTATGCTTATAATAGTCATTTATTGCCATTAATATTTGAATTAATTTCTGACCACTAACAATATCTTTCTTCCTGCATTTCGATAGTAAAATTATTAGCAATTCACTGACATTCATCTAAGAATAATGTTATTTTATCAGTGATGCTTATAATCATTGCTGAACACTGACAATCCCTTTATGTTCAGATTTTCAATGCATTTCAGCATTGAACTCATTGGAGCGAGTACCTGTGGCGTAATGGCAAAAGTGCTGAACTACGACTTCGCAGTAAACGAGTTCGAACTCAAGTCACGCTATAACGTTTACGTGGGGACTAATACCAGTCGGAAAGGTATGAGACCCTTATCTCCGCCAACTACGGGTTAAATAGTATCACTACTGTTCTTCAACACGGATGGTTTTGGCGTTAAATAGCCCATGATAGTTGATATACCGTTAAACAAAGAAATCAACCTAAAATTAAATCCTTAGCAATATTTAATCATCATATTATAATCCAGTTTTATCTGTAATGTTTCTATTAATTCCTAGTTACAAACAATGTTTGTCCTCCTAATTTTCAATAAGAAAATCATTAGTAATGCATTTACATTTGTTCTGTAGTAATACAGTTTTATCAGAAATTCTTGTTTAACTTCCTAACTAGATATTCCCTTTCTTCCTGTTTATCCTTATTTACTAACCCCTCCGCTCGGGCAGGATATGACACAAAGTCAATTTTTAAGCGGAGTTTAACAGGTTTCAATTCAGAGTTTTCCCTCTCCTAGACTAGTTGCCTCACCAAGCCTGAAGAACCTAGTCTGCCCGACTATTTACCCATAGCTGGAAGGAGAATTATTGGATTCATACCTTTCCGAAGTGTAATGTGAAATGCAATCAATCTCGTCCAGGATTTGAACTCGTGTCACCGTGTCCATTTCCTACGATGATAACCATTACACCACAGAAACCTTTCTTCCTGCTAATCAATGCATTTCAGTAGTATAAAAAATATCAACCCATGTACATTACATATACAATAGTCCTGTTTTGTTATCAACACTTGTCTTAATCTTTGACAATGTATTTATTCCTTATTTTAAATACATTTCGATAATAAAACCATTATCACTGTCGGCAAATTACATATATAATAGTTTTATCCTTTTTATAACACTGACATTGATATTGAATTTCTATAAATCATTAACAGTGCATTTACTTTATACAGATAATAGTCCTGTTCCGTCGGTATTTTTATATTTATTTATCTTTGACCTTAGATAACCCTTTCTTTCAGAATTTCATTTCAGCGCATACAGAGTGAGTACCTAAATCTACAATTTCTTTTTCAGATTAAAACATTTAATTTTCGCTGATTGATCCTAATTTTACTCACCTAGAATTAAGGAAATTTTGTTCTTAAAGCAAGAAATGGTTAAAGCTTCATCAGAATGTAATGAAGTAGTGATAAAACCAGCGAACACAGGTAAAAAAAGCAACATGATTACGTATACCGGGTTAATATTTAGTCTTTGTTAAAATATAATCGTGATTCGTCTTTTATTCCCACTCCCAAACAAGGAAACTACATTGTGCTGAAATATACTCCAGATTATGCACTTGGTCGATAATTTCCTTTTTAAATGGTATATCATTCTTTGAGGCTTATTAGAAACCAAATCCATCCTTGTAGATGAACAGTAGTGGTACAATTTAACCCATAGCCGATGGATTAAGAGAGTTCCTACCTTTTCTAAGGGTATTAGTCCAAAAGTGAACGCAGTCGTGGAGCTAGAGTTCGAACTCAATTTAAATGCTAATGATTTTTGAAAAATTGAAGTCTTTTCCAAGCAGTGGTCGTGTCGATACTGCTGTAAGGATGCACTACCTGGACGCTAATAAACGTATGGAGAAAAAGCTTATCAGCAACTACACAAAAATGTTACAAGCAATATTGGACGGGTCCTAGAGGCAGCAGTCCACAAAGCAGCAGCTGTACGGCCACATACCACCCATCATGAAAACTATCCATGATAGACGAACTCGACATGCGGGACACTGTTCGAGAAGTAGAGACGAACTCATAAGTGACGTACTCCTGTGGACCCCTTCATACGGACGAGCAAAGGGAGGGCGACCAGCTAGAACCTACATACAACAGCTCTGTGCCGATACAGGATGTATCCTTGAAGACCAGCCGGAAGCAATGGACTATAGAGAAAGGTGGCAAGAATGGGTCTAGGAAATCTGTGCTAACGGCGTCACATGATGAGGATGATAGTCTTTTTTATAAATCATATATATCTCGGTTGAGATATTTTTAAAAGAAAACAAAGAAGGATTTCGAGGCTAGAAGTGTTAAAGTATTTCGATGATGAATTCGTTTTTGCAACTGCTACGATCACACTGAAGCAAAACTTCGACAGCTTTTTAGATGATATTGATGACTTAGAAAGCAGATAGTTATTTCAAAGACCATTCCCTTGAAAGAAACCCTTGAACTTGAAAAGGAAGTAATAATTTCCAATCGAAAGTCCACGGTCTCTCGATATTAATAAATTTAAATTTCTGGTTGCAGAAAAATTATTAGTAGTGAAATATCGTATAAAATTCATATTATGATTAATTCAATTCCCTCTCGGGACTCTATTTTCCTTGTCACTTTTATTCAAATCAAGTTAAGCGTATTAAATAAATACTTAGTCACGGTTTGTTATCAATTTTGATGGTATAAATAACATTTTTTGGAGAGAATTTGAACCTTGCTCCCTACAATGGGAACTTTTCTGAAACAATGCGGAGCAAAGCCTTTATAAGGTGCCTATCAAGGTTATTTGGTTAACACTCATTACAATTGTAAGTTAAGTATTGACCCGTTTTATCTATTCAAGAGCATTCTTTGCTCATATTCATCAAATAAATTGTATTTTTTCTAGTTTATCATACGTAATTGAAAGAAAAATTAAAGAAGAATGATCGTCAGAAATGTTATAATACCACCAACAATTTGGGATCACTTGATCAGTTTGTTAATGTCATCAAAAGTAATACCATACCTATGTTACATAACCAGGTTCAAAATGGGTGAAATGGACATCGAATGTTTATGACCACATATAGAAAACTTAGAACAGAGGAATCACGAAATTCGAAAACACTTAACGACTTCTTTGTTCAGGTACGAAACCTTTTTATTACTTTTGAGTTAAAGGTTTCGACATAAGGAGAGAGACAGTCTTTTTATACTGACTTCTTCATCTGGCCTCTATCTAGTGCGGCACCCATGGCGCTCAAATTTGTCTCGCCTCAGCGAGCCCCAAAAGTCGACTCTCCTCGTCTAGTTTCAACTCCCCTAACTTTCTTCAAATTCCCAAAATCCTCCGCGCGCTTCCGGTGCGTGACGTCACCCGCACTTCGTCACCCGGTTCATCATATCAGGCTATTGTGATATCTCTGAGTGACATGTCCTCTCTGTACGCACTTGCACGTTACCACCTGCATCAAGGTTGCGCCTAACTAACCCATGTGCTGAGCCGAAAGGTTCTCAGTCTATCTAACCCCAAAGGTATGAACCGAAATCTCTTGGCTAATATATTACAGGTATTGCAGTTATTTTGGGGAACTTTCTGTAACGTCTTGTCAAATCATGCTTATCAAATAAATATTTTACTTCACTGATCCGCAAGCTCAATGGTCATATAAAGATTTCGATAGTTAATCCATATAACAGTCGTCTTTCGAAAATAATGCGGACCCTTGCTTTTAAGAAATAATTATCAAGATATTATTAGCCACTTTTTTGCTCTAGTCAATTTTACGCATTATTTGAGGCGATGGCCTCTCATAAAAAGGCCTCAAAGTTAAATCCTATAAACAAATCAAAAGCTCGATTCATGGATTACGTTATATATTTGTTTACCTAGCATTGGTGTCATCAACTGATCTAGTTCCTATATTCGCGATCATTTTTGTTGTCTTGAGTAGGACGCTACACTATCTATGAGGGTAAGACTTCTGGATAACTGGAAAGTGCATCTTCACTGCAATTACTTTCTGGTCCACTCTGACCTGGAGTGGTAGTACCTGTTCGAGTCCCATCTACGGTTTAAATGTGTTTGCAAATTATTTTTATAAAACAGTATTTGTATTAAAGTATCATATAAATCTATTCAGAATATTTGTGTTGTATAGCCGTGATACAACTATACATATACATACACATGCAGAAACATAATCAAACAATAATGACGAACGAACACATTTCTTTAGAAAAATATACCTCTCACTTTATTCGAAAGGGTTGCGAAAGAGTTACGAAATGGTTGTGTGTGAGAGGTGAGTTGGAGTCTGCAACATATTGACCCCCCCAAGTTCCTCTGTCTTTAGCAGCACTTCTTTCTCATTCTGCTAGGCTGCTAATGCGGGGGTCCTGAGGGCCCATGCCCTCTGCTGGGAGCTGGTTCTCACTCCCTCGAACTGCAACTCGAACGTCAACTGCAACTGACACCAACTAGCTCGAACTCTCTGTGGCACCGGATAATATAATTGTTTGACATCCACCGGCTTCCTGTGAGCGTCGCATTTGCACCGAATTCAACCTGTCCGCGGTCAAGGTTATATCTTGATATCTTCGACCGGATGCGCCTGTTTCTCGATTGACGGCTGGGTTGAAGGTCAATATGTAACATTTGTATTAAAAATAGTTACTTGAAATTATAATAGATTATAAGTAATTATTATACTCCTTGTGAGTTTACCACACAAGCGTTAACAGCTGGTGAGCTTTCATTGGAATCTAAGTGACAGCAAGTCCCCACAGGTTTCCATGATCTTCTGAGTATTCGAGCAGATCTTAACAATGGTGTCGTCTGGATGTTCTCTCTAAATCCTTCGATTTCCAACACTTCCAGTTCTCTTTCTAAGCCTATTATCATTTTACCTGCAAGCTTTTCTCACCTGTTTTGGCCGGTGAGCTTTCATTGGAGTCTGGTTGACAGTAAGACTCCACGGGTCTCCCTCTTCTTCCGAGTATTCAAGCTGTAGTAGTTTGGATGGTTCCTATCTCATTTGATTTCAAATTCTCCCACTCCTCTTTCCAAAACTATAATTATTATTGTACTTATTATAAGCTTTTTTCTCTAGTTTTGGCAGATGAATTATCAATGAAGTCTGAATATTCGAGCCGACCTTATCAATGTTGTAGTTCGGATACTTCCTCCGATTTCAACTTTTCCAGTGCATTTTACAAGACTTTGGTTACAATTCCAAGTGTGCCAATAACAATTGGCATCATCTACACCTTCACCTTACACAACTTTCTTGGTTTCCAAGCAAGGTCCTAGTACTTGTCTTCTTTTCGTTTTTTATATCTACTCTGAGGTCCGCCGAGACGGCATATACACCAGTTTTAGATGTTTGTTTTTAGCTGAAGTCTAAGTGACAGCAAGTCCCCTAAAATGTTTTCTCAATATTCTGGATGGCATTTTCTATTCTTCAGTTCGGATGATCTCGATCTTTTCCCTGTTACTCAACATTATGGAAGTTTGGAGTCTCTTCCAAGTTGACAACCTACTGTTGGTATCACTGACTCCTTCATATTCCACAGATTTTTTCCCTCCCTGACAATATTATTATTATCATTTACTCCTTTAGTGTTTTTCACATCAGTGTTAACGGATGGTTTTTCACTGGAGTCTGAGTAACAGCAAGTCTCCTCAAGTCTCCAGGACTCGTCTCAGGATTCTGGCCGTTCTTACCAATGCTGTCGTTTGGAGAGCCTGCCTGTCCACCAATTTCCAAGTCTTCCAGGCCTTTTAATAATCCTTTGGTTATTGTGCCTAACGCACCAATCACAATTAGCACAATCGTAACTTTCATGTTCCACAGCTTTTTCAATTCTCTTGCAAGGTCGAGGTACTTATCTTTCTTTTCATTTTCCTTCAGATTTATTCTGTGGTTCGCCGGGACAGCAAAGTCGACAATTTTACAAATTTTCTTTTTTTTTTGTTGCTGATTATTATGAGGTAAGGCCTTCTTCTTCTTCTTCTTCTTCTTCTTCTTCTTATTATTATTATTATTATTATTATTATTATTATTATTATTATTATTTTGAAAGTTTTCAAAACCAGCGTTAACTGATGGTTTCTGACTGAGGTTTGAGTGACAGCATGTCTCCTCTAGACTCTGAGGCTCTTAGTAGTATTCTCTTCAATCTTAACAATGCAGTATTTTGGATGGTCCTCGTTCTCCTCCAATATTCAACTTCTCCAGTCCCCTTACTAAACCTTTGGGGGATCGTTCCTACAGCAACAATTATTATTATTTTACTCGTTTGTGAGTTTTTCTGACCAGCGTTAGCTAATAGTTTTTGAATGGAGTCTGATTGACAGCAAGTCTCTTCAAGTCACCAGGACACTTCTTAATAATCTGGCCGATCTAAACAATGCTGTTATTGATGGTTTCCACTCGTCCTCTTATTTCCAAACCTACACTCCCTTTACTAATCATTTACCGACTGTACCAAGCGCACCAATAACCATTAGGATCATCGAAACCTTCATGTTCCATAGTTTTTTTTCAATTCCCTTGCCAGGTCGAGGTATTCATCCTTCTTTTCACATTCTTTCAGTTTTATTCTGTGGTCAGCTGGGACCGCAAAGTTGACAATTTCGCAAATTCCCGGGTTTTTTTTTGTTTGTTTGTTTTTTTATCATTATAAGGGCTGGTCTTCTGGCTGCGATTAAATGATTTGTCTGTATGTCGAAGTCCCATAGGTGTTTATGTGTGTCATTTTCTAGGAGAGATGCTGGGTTATACATATACCATTTGCTTGTATGGTCAAATTTAAATTTCTAGCTCATTTCCCAGTGGATCACCTTGCTCACCCAGTCGCGTACTTAAAACCATATAACAGTGAAAACAAATGTCTATTATTGAATAGATATAGATACTTGAAACGATATGATTTTGTATTAATTATTATTAGAATGGAATACATGTTAGAATTAACTTAAGTTTGAACAAGTGATTTTGGGAAAATAAAAGTGCAATTTAAAAAGAAATACATGAGAACATTGAAAATATACTGTAATTGACGGCATATTTTTTTACTAAAAATATTTTTAAAAATTCCTCTGTGACTTCTGTTGGTTTAAAATTCGTGATGATCGGCAGAAATTAGCCACCTGGCAACTCCTATTAGTTTAGACTTTAGAGTAACTTTCATATACCTATTGTCATTATTTAAAAGGCTGTTATACAGATTAAAAGTGTTATCATTGATAATATTCATAATATTATTTTCTTCACGTCTAATATTAGTACTTAGTTTTTTTTCTATATCTGCCCTTCTGAAATTGGGATGCCCCTTATACATTCGTGCATCCTATATGCTGTCAAATACGGTAGTTGTTATTATAATGAAATATCTATAAATTGATAATATTTTGGCTCTAAATAAATCAAAAGAATTTATATGCCGTTAAACAAATAAACAAAACAATTGTTCTGCTTTTTATTTTCCCAAGAAACAATGCTTTTACAAGATAGAAAAAATGAAAAATAGTGATGAATGGGCCGTTAGAAATGACATGATAACTCTAAAAGAATAAATCTTGAGCTAAGATCGCTTAAGCAGATTGACGTCTTCAAACTTATTGTGACGACGACTACAGAATGAAATTTGCCTCGGCAAAGTAAGTGACGTGATCGAAACGAAACGAACTTCAGAAAATATCGGTTCTGTCGTTTTCAAGTATTGTGTCTAAGAAAATAAATGTATTCAGATAAATAGGTATATTTCTACCTGCGATAATTTGTGACTTTTGTATCTATTTCAGGTTGGTTTTTCTCTTTCTGCGCGTGATGAAGGGGGTTTCGAACGCAATTTCCTACATAGCCATCAACAAATACGATTACCAGACGCTCGTTCTAACTAACCTTACATTGTCGAATGCCAAGATCGAAAAATACTCACGAAAATCTAAAGAGAACAAAACGAATTCACAACTCAGTCATGATAGGCCAGATTTTAACAACAAAAGCGTCGTAATCGACGCCCTGGAAACATCCACCCACCCCGAGACAGAATAAAGAGAATTGCTGGATTGCGTGCTGGCTAGTTCTTTACTTCTTGCCGTTAGCGCGAAATGCCCGGCCACGGTAAACGAGTCCCCTGGGCGTTTTAGCACTAATGTATAGTCCGCGCTTTTGTGGCAGCAGGTTGGGAAAGTTGTTTGAAATGAAGATGAGCCAAAGGAAAAAGAAAAAAAAAATTACAAAATCGTGATATATCTGGAAGAATGAGTGGAAATGAGCGAATATGACGGCAATAACATTGTTAAATGCCTAGAGACACTTTTCAAGATTGCCGTCGACAAAGGCAATCGACTGAATTCGTGTTTAAATAGATATCAACGAGTTTGGAAATGTTGTCTGTCTATAATTCACTCACACACACACACACACACACACACACACACACACACACACACACACACACACACACACACAATCTATCTATCTCTTCTCACTAACTGTCTGTCTGTCTATGTCCCTCTATATATACATGGATATATCATCAAATTGTGCCTATAGCAGGGAGTTCCCTGGCTTTCTCTCTCTCTCTCTCTCTCTCTCTCTTTCTCACCATCTCTCTCAGACACACACGCCCACACACACACACACACACATTCTCTCTCTATATATATCTCTCGCACCACCCGTCTTTATCATCCAATGCTCCAGCCCAGTCCTCTAAACAGCATCCTGTGTTTGCACAGAGCTGATGCATGTAAGTCCTTGCTGTTCAACCAACACTGGCATGTCTACATTAATAAATACCACTCTCATTTATTTTTTATACTCGTGTGTACTGATTTATCACAGACAGTGCATAAGAATACGTATATATATATATATATATATATATATATTCGCCAATGGCCCGGGAGACCTGGGTTCAATCCCAGGTCGAGTCATACCAAAGACTTTAAAAATGGAACTTGATACCACCTTGCTTAACACTCAGCATTATAAGGTACGGTTCAAGGGTAAAGTGGAGCAATCCAGGGAATGGAGTAGCGCCCTCCCCTACACCTTGGTGTAGTAGCTATCGAAAAGGGAGCCTTCGGGTCACCCTCGACTATGGTCGACTATATATATATATATATATATATATATACATATATGTGTGTTTGTGTGCGTGTGTATGTGTGTGTGTGTGTGATTGTGTATTCATATATATATATATATATATATATTTATAGGAAGCATATTTAGCATGATGGGAACCACCACGAATGCAGAAGTACTTCTTAGCTATCCAGAACTGAAGTCTCATAATCACATGCAATTTGGTGCAAGAAAAAAGGTCATGAATAAAAAATAAATCAGTTGATGGCACCAATTCTAGGTAAATAAAGAGATTCATAACGTCTGGGTTTGTCTACAGGGTTTACTCCCGATGCTTTTTCCATGAGTGGTTATCCCCTCAAATTAAAAGGAAAGGTATAATCAGTTTTTCATCTGTAACTAAGGCCTCTAAATGACTTCAGAATCTCCTGTAATCTTTTATGAATGTCTCGTGGTTTAAATTGGTTAATGCATCCGTTATCCTTACCTTCGGTTCATCTTTGCACTGCTACAGAGTATTGTTGGTTTTTCACTCAACTGAGCAGTATATATGATAATCCAGAGGATTAGAATCTGGAGAGGGAAGCGGACGGAAGTTAGAGGTGTAGTCACAGAAGTTTTCTCACAGACAATACTGTGTTTCCCTGCTTGTGTGGTATGGTGTAGACTCCTGTTGCTAGACGTAGTTTTTTTTTTTCACCAGATACCATATCGATCTAGGAAGCACTATTTCCTCTTGGTAATTGATTTACCCCATTGAGTAGAGTCTAAGGATATGTGGGAGTATAAATGGAGACTTAACATCAGTATCGACATTGACCAACCCAAACACCTTGATAGTGACTGGGTGTTTGGTTTTTATGAATGTGTATATGAATATGTCCTCAGATTGACACTCAAAGACACTAAAATCTTTCTATTGGAGCTTTAATTGTGAATTGTGAGCAGTACAGAATGCCATTTCAAAATTTCTGGAGGACTCTTTTCTCCACAGACAGTGCCTAATTGATTCTAGTTTGCTGCACAATAAACAAAAGAGCGCAAGTACAAAATAATTAATTCAAAATAGAACACTTTACGTAATTGACCAGATTGATATATATATATATATATATATATATATATGTTATATCCAATTTTGACTCGCTCTCACGCGAAAAATTCATAATTTAGAATGGAACACTTTACACATTGCACCTAGTTTATATATATATATATATATATATATATATATATATATATACATATATATATATATATATATATATATATATACCTAGTTTAGGTATATATATATATATATATATATATAGAGAGAGAGAGACAGAGAGAGAAAACACGAGTGAGATTGACAAAGAGAGAGTGGTAATTAGAAAAAAGACAGTGAAAGTGATATATTTACGTGTGGACATGTAGTTGTAAATACAGTGTTACAGACTATCACAGCATCACACAAAAAAGATCCCCACTTTCATTGTCTACCATTTGCCTCCAGGGAAAATTTCGATTAGCAACTGCGAATAAAATTTCAAACCTGATATACCTAAATTCGACTCACTCTCATCTTATTACGTACGGACTCAAGAATTTTAAAAACAGCTTTAAATATATATATATTTTTAATGTTCTGTCGCTTGGACCTTTATGACTGTTTTTATTTTGACTGACTTTTGCCCACTCAATTACGCCAAAGAATGGTAGACAAAGGTTCAGTGACAAGTAAACAATCATAAAGTATTAATTTCCGGTAGGAATTCCTACATGTTCACAAGTAAGCAGTCATAAGAGACAACGCTGTCATTCATTTCAAAAGGTAAGGACTAGGAGATAAATAGATATAGTGTCTGTGTATGACTGTGTACATGTGTGTGTGTCTGTTTTAGAGAGGGAGGGAGGGAGCGAGAAAGAGAGAGAGAGAGAGAGAGAGAGAGAGAGAGAAGTGGATAGATAGAAAGACAAATAGATTTTGACAATCTGGGATAGGTTTTGTTGCTTCATATTTCAAATGGCATATCAACATTCATTGGTTATTTAATGCCAAAGATATCGTTGTTGGATAACAGATTATGCTATTTAATCCACAGCAGTGGGCGATGAAGGAATTCATGCCTTTCCTCAGGGTGTTCAAAAGTGAACGCAATAACCAGACTGAAGTTCGAACTTGCTTATTGTAACGCAGCATATTAACAAACTGTGTCCTGAGGTCATTCCCCTGACCTAGCTTGCTAGCTAGATAGATAGATGGCTTGCTAGACAGATAGATAGAAACAAACTGCATGGACAGATATGTGCATAGATAGAGTTGTGGTCTTCAGATAAGACCGGTGGAAGAACAACTCAAACAACGGGTGATAGATGAACGTTATTGTATTAGCAGAAAAGGGAAGTCATGCAAAGGAAGTACTATCCGTTCTCGGCTTGCAGTCTGTCTGTCAAATGTCCCGTAAGATATGATTTTAGTTTTTATTAAATAAAAGATAAAACATTAGTAAATACAGCATATATGCTTTCATTTTTTATTCTTTCTTCAGACTTTCTCCTTGCACAAACTTTAAAATTTGGTATTTTCATACAATATATCTTTCTAAATTAATAATATCTTGAATGAAAACAGAATGTTTTCTTTCCACCATGAAGACCTGAGTAGTCATTTGAGATTTCTAAAATTTTGACCGAACTTAAATGTTAATATAACCTCCAAATATTAACTTAGCACAGACTCACGTTGTAAGGCTGGTTTCTGTTTGCAAGAAACCCATTTTTTGTCCAAAACATAGCTGATTTTTTTTAAGACAAAAAATGCTCTGGCATTTCTTACATAGTTTCCCACTTTATTTATTAACAATTTCAATTTTAAACTAATTTGCTCCAAATTAAAAAAATCAAAACTTCTAAGCGTTGAGGCAGAGGTTTTAGTCAAAAATGTCTACTCTCAAAGACAAGTCCTTGAGTTAAAGATTTCTATGGTGGAATATTCGTTACAAATACAGTTAGAATCTGGGGAATGTGTTGACCAAAAAGAGCTGGAGAATCAGAACAACTGTTGTTGAAAATAAATACTTGGTTATTGAGAGCAAAAATTGTAGAAGGAGACCTGATTGAGAGCTGACAGCTGAACCTAATTCCTCTCGACAGTCACAAGTATCGTTCTCAACTGTGAAAAATAAACTTAGATCATCGGGGCTCAGGTGGGGTATACCCATTAGGAAAACTTCGGTTATAGACGGAGGATGAACAGAAAAAAACTGTTAGAGCAAAAAATTCATTAGAACTGGACGTTAAAAGAGTGGCTAAGTTTTTTTGTGAACAGATGTGTCAGAATTTTAACTTTTTGGTTGTAAGAGGGGAGTTTATATAAGAAGAAATCCTAGAGAAAAGCTGAATGATCACTGCGTGGTTCAAACAGTTAAGTTTAATGGTGGGTCTGTCATGTTATGGGAGTGTCTTGAGGAAGAGAAGGCGGGAGAATTGACTCAGGTCAAGTGAATCATGAAAAAAGGATAGTATCATTCAATTTTACAAATACATACTCTACCATATGTGTTACACATAATTGGAAAAGAAATCAAGTTTCAAAAAAAAAAAAAAAGATTGCAAGCTCTTTTTTAAATTATAACAAAATTATCTCATGTAACAAAATAAAAATTGTAACATTTTTGAAGCTGCATCTTCGTATAAATTTTCAAGTTGTATAATTAAATATACATTTTTACAGTCCCTTTTAATTATAGAACTTGTTACAAGACTACAAGAATAAAGCTAAGAATCAGAATATTAATTTTCGATGTTAAAGAACCAGTAAGAATACTACTAATCATATAAGTAATTTATAATGAACCAATTAATTGCAGCTCTACTGTTTGGTTTCTTTGTTTAATGGCGTATAAACCTTCATAGGAGATTTAATGCTAAATCCATCCTTTAGAACAAGTCCTGTGATACTATTCAATCCATTGCGTGGGGAATAAGTGAGTTCATATTTTACCCAAGGATATTAATCTCAAAGTGAACTTGATAGCGTGACTGGAGTTTGAACTCGCATACTCCAATCTCCAAATAAACCACTAAACAACAGGCAGTCCACACAGCTTTACGTGGAGGGACATTGATTATCAGTTCAGTCTAGATCAATTGTTTGACCTTTACCATTAAAAAAACCCGGCTATTTGAGGGCAGTTACTTCGCCTGACCACTTCAAGGCCAGCACATTAGACACCTCCATTAATTAAAATTAGCCATGATATTCACACAGGCATATTTTAATTTAATATCGATCATCTAATATTTTTAACTATGTTAACTATGTTTTCATCCAAATGTAATTATGGATAAAAGAAATATGAATAAGAAAAAGGAAAGACAAATTGAGAAAGAAATTCGAAAAAAGTGAATTAAACAAAATGTGAATGTATGTGAACGTCGCTCGGAAAAATACATCTTATACAAAAGTTTTAGTGCCATCTCAGTAATTTGATGTAGCTGGAGTTATTCTGGGTTTCATAGGACATCATACCCCGCAACCCAGATGAGTCTGTCACAGGTTT
This sequence comes from Sepioteuthis lessoniana, assembly GCA_963585895.1. Taxonomy (NCBI): domain Eukaryota; kingdom Metazoa; phylum Mollusca; class Cephalopoda; order Myopsida; family Loliginidae; genus Sepioteuthis; species Sepioteuthis lessoniana. Next base: position 118,894 of record CAUZXS010006333.1, read on the forward strand.
AATGAAACCCTGATTCGCATCTAAGCAGCTATACGCTGTTTGTTCTTCCTATTCGATAAAATTTATTCGAATAAGTATAATTCATGCAAAATGTGCACATTTCCGTGAAATAGGATTTAGGAAGTTGCAGTTATATTTATTGACCTAATCATTTTTAAGTCTTTCGCAAGAATGCTTTTGTTAAGAAAAGGTCAAACAAACTTCACTCTGCCAACACCAAAATAACTCAGTTGTTCTTTTAAGCTTAGTCTAGTCGTAGCACAAGGCCAGAAATATGGTGCCTCCAGGGAGAATAAAACTCTCAAACAAACGTGTTTAACTGGGACATCTTAGTAATCGATTTTGAACTTCATCATGCATTAGTTTCACTTTCTGACGACTTCCTTGGGGAATGAAATGAACCCTATTATTCCCTAGCTATGATAAATTAGTACCACTAAATTTTTACATACATGCATTTGACACTAAATAGCAACTGATTTTAATATGCCATTCAACAAAAACTATAATTATCAAAAAGTAAAACATCGTTGGCCAGATTAGCATTGTAGAAACGTATGTTTGACTCTCATTTTGAATACAAGAAAGGGAGCCCAAACCCAATTCATCGATTTCTACCCTTCTCCTGAAATTCATCGGTGATTTATGCTCTTTTGACATCTGTAATTCTGTCATAGCGCTTTAATTCCTTTTGTTAGAATGAATATCATCGCTCACTATAGGGTCTTTGGGGTCCTGGGTGCCCCTGTATTACTAGTGTCACTCTTGTTTGGGAGATCGAAATTTTTTTTCTGACAATTCCTTGAATAGGACTTCAAGCATAGTGATGGTCGCACACTGCATTGGTCTGTCAAACTCCATAACATCCCATTCTATCATTGGAGATAAGCTTTTATATTTCCCGCCAGAGTTTCCAAACCAGATAAAGGTGTGGCAAAATAATTAACTGCAAAATATCATTCTTGTAGATTCATGCCTTGAAACGGCCTGGTACTTGAGATTTTTTCACCTTGAATAGCTTTGTCATTACATCATTGCTGGCTCTTGGAATGGCAGCGATATTTCTCATGATACTTTCAAAGACTTTTATCTTGGTCTTCACTGCTTTTCCCGACAATATATTAAGAATTTCTGAATTGGATATTAATAAATACACTGTCAAAAACAACACACACACACACACACACACACACACACACACACACACACACACACACACACACACACACACACACAAATATATATATATATATATATATATATATATATTTACTAATCAATTATCTACCAGTATTCACGGTACCAGAAAAAAACGAAAAACCCCTGGCCAGGAACAAGAGAAAAAAATATCTCGAATCACGGTCCAGAGGAAAAAGAAAAAAGTTTTTTGGGGTAAAAAAGAAAGAAAAGACCAACCTCGTCCTACTCCTTGAAAAAAATCAAGGGGTACTAAGTCAGTGGCCAAAAGAAAACCAAAAAAACCCTCCGCGAATACTGCAATGCTATAATTACTAAAGTGCTCAACATTAAACAATGGAGCCAATTATAGAATTAACTTAAATCGCTAGTCGAAAATCTTCTACTAAAGTTTCACCTTAACGGATCATCAGGAAGTTTCGCCTAAACCATTCTAAGGAGAAATTGCCTTTATTCACCAAAAACCTCCACCTATCCTAAAATTTGCATAAAGAAAAAAAAAACAAAAAAAACCTATAACATTTCCTAATTATATAGTAACCACGCTCTTTTGTGTTTACAACTATTCAACACCTCCGATCTTTTGTTTAGCATATTCTTACTTTTACAATCTGCTATTATCAATTTTTCCTCCATACAAAGATTACAGGTTCTATTACCTGCCCTGTATTTGCGGCATTTCTTTATTACTTCCCATTTCATTATCGGATCTACTCCCATTTTTTCCTTAATCTCCCACACATAACTAGATAAAGCAGTGCTATACCTATATCTTTCGTGCGAAAAACTTGTTTTATGGTTATAGTACCTAGTTTTAAAATCCCCTTGGGTTGACCCAAAATATATCTTTTTATCTCTCTTATTATTCGAATCAGTATATACCTCTACTTTATACACTACACACTCCTGCTTACACTTTCCCTCGAGAGGACACCTAACCTTATCCCTACAGTTGCATTTGTCAATCACCTTATGCTTCTTTGTACCTAATTTGGCTATATTACTCCTATTTATTATTCCATTAATGTTTGGCATGCAACTGTAACTTAATTTAATACAATTCTTATTAAATATCTTATATAATTCGCTCCCACTAGGGAAGTTTCTTTTTAATATCTTGAAGAACTCTTTTCCCAAGTTATTAACTACTTCCATGTTGTAAGGGGGATTAAACCATAAGATTTTTCTAGGTCTATTTCTCCTACCTTGTGTTCCAATTCTATCCCTATTCTTATATTCTAAATTAACCCTATATCCGTCATTTTTTAGAGCCTCCTCATATTCCTGCTTAGTTCGTTCAAAAATTTCCCTGTTGGAGGAGTTATTAGATAATCTATGCTCTATTGCTTTAGGTACATGTTTAAAGACCTGTATTGGGTGATTAGATCCCCTGTTTACATAACGCAGATCCTGGTTCCTTTTTCTAAATGGAGATACTGTTCCACTATATAAGTTTAAAGTACGCCGAGGAAGTGTGATGGGATTAGAAAAAAATTGTATAAGCTGTTTGATGACTTTGGATTTAGGTTGGATGTAACAACAGATTTAAAAATAACTGATTATCTTGATATTACTTTAAACTTATATAGTGGAACAGTATCTCCATTTAGAAAAAGGAACCAGGATCTGCGTTATGTAAACAGGGGATCTAATCACCCAATACAGGTCTTTAAACATGTACCTAAAGCAATAGAGCATAGATTATCTAATAACTCCTCCAACAGGGAAATTTTTGAACGAACTAAGCAGGAATATGAGGAGGCTCTAAAAAATGACGGATATAGGGTTAATTTAGAATATAAGAATAGGGATAGAATTGGAACACAAGGTAGGAGAAATAGACCTAGAAAAATCTTATGGTTTAATCCCCCTTACAACATGGAAGTAGTTAATAACTTGGGAAAAGAGTTCTTCAAGATATTAAAAAGAAACTTCCCTAGTGGGAGCGAATTATATAAGATATTTAATAAGAATTGTATTAAATTAAGTTACAGTTGCATGCCAAACATTAATGGAATAATAAATAGGAGTAATATAGCCAAATTAGGTACAAAGAAGCATAAGGTGATTGACAAATGCAACTGTAGGGATAAGGTTAGGTGTCCTCTCGAGGGAAAGTGTAAGCAGGAGTGTGTAGTGTATAAAGTAGAGGTATATACTGATTCGAATAATAAGAGAGATAAAAAGATATATTTTGGGTCAACCCAAGGGGATTTTAAAACTAGGTACTATAACCATAAAACAAGTTTTTCGCACGAAAGATATAGGTATAGCACTGCTTTATCTAGTTATGTGTGGGAGATTAAGGAAAAAATGGGAGTAGATCCGATAATGAAATGGGAAGTAATAAAGAAATGCCGCAAATACAGGGCAGGTAATAGAACCTGTAATCTTTGTATGGAGGAAAAATTGATAATAGCAGATTGTAAAAGTAAGAATATGCTAAACAAAAGATCGGAGGTGTTGAATAGTTGTAAACACAAAAGAGCGTGGTTACTATATAATTAGGAAATGTTATAGGTTTTTTTTGTTTTTTTTTTCTTTATGCAAATTTTAGGATAGGTGGAGGTTTTTGGTGAATAAAGGCAATTTCTCCTTAGAATGGTTTAGGCGAAACTTCCTGATGATCCGTTAAGGTGAAACTTTAGTAGAAGATTTTCGACTAGCGATTTAAGTTAATTCTCTCTCTCTCTATATATATATATATACGTATAAACGTATATATATAAATTGTAACAATTGATGCTAATCTCAGAAAACGATCAAATATATATACCGTCACACATGCACTCATATAAACACACACACACACACACACACACACATAGTAGCAACTATCGATACAAACACATATAATCCTCTAATCCCTTCACGCGTGTAAGATGTGACCTAATGCTAATTTTTCTGCTGATTGCAGTTTTTTTTAACTGATTTGAGTTTTTCTTCTCCAAGGCTAGTTGTCATGCCAAGGTCAACAAGACCAGTCAGTTCCACCATTTAAACCTAAATTGGACGGAGAATAATTGTTTTTATACTTTTGACAAGGGCATCAGTGCTTTGGGAAACCAAAGAAACTAGACAAGGATTTGATCTCGATTTGCCACGATAGTAACAGTTGCTTAGAAAGAAACTCCTAAAAACTCTGAGTGAAATATAATATATTTTAGAACCAATATCTTGGAAGCAAAGCTTTTATCAATATAAATTAAGAGGAAGTGTCATGCCAATAGTAGAGTATTATCAAGTTACTCATAAGAACCAAAATACAAGAAGATATATAAGCACTTGTGGTCGAGTGGAAATTGATGGCAAATTCATTCGTATGTAAACCTGGCAATTTTGCTAAAAAGATTAAACAAAAACAGAACAAAAAAAAACTGCAGTCACGAAAATAAGTGTACACTATCTTGGTACCTGACAGAAATAAGTAAGATAAAAATGGGAGAATGGAAAAAAGAGAACAAGTATTAAAAAATAACTTATTTTCGCATGTTTTATGGGTCTTGAGATAATTACAGAAATGTGGGGAAGGTGATTATTGCTGTGAGTATATGTAAATGTTAGTGGTTTCGAAAATGATGAACTCTATCGATTGAAAATTGTGAAACTACCAGTTTTCGATTCATAACTTTGTATTTAACAAGGTAATTTTTACATTTTACATTTGCTTTAAACTCGTTTTAAAAATTGTTTTTTTAAACATTTTAACACGCACATACACACTCACAGACGTACACACGGATAGATAGATAGATAGATAGATAGATTAATTATATTTTTAAAAGTTTCAAAACATCGTTTCAAAAATTTGTATTTGAATAATGTTAACCTCTATCTTACTTGTACATAGTATCTGCAGGAAGTCCAGTCACAAAATTGTTTTTAACTGGTCGAGCCAGTTAAATTCTTATATACAACATCTTGCAAAAATCGTTAATCAGAGCTCTTTCGATTGTATACATTGTAGGATTCAGCCATTTTACCAACAAAAAAAAAAAAAAACACATTTTAATCGACTTGTTGGCCGAGTAAAATTTCACCTTTGTCTCTCAGGATTTTTAATATTTACATGTGAAATAATTTTGAATACGTTTTTCCTTGGAAATCAACACAACAATCATGTGACAAAAGAAAGTGTTCTTAAATTAGGATAGAACTGAGCAGGTTATTTTTATTTATTTCTACTAGTGTCATGCGACGAATATTGTGGCATAAATTTATGTAAATTCTACTAATTTTTCCTTTCTTTAAGAAGCGATGCACACACACACACACACACACACACACACACACACACACACACACACACACACACATATATATATATATATATATATATATATACTCCGTACGAACAGGATGCAATACAAGGTGAATTTTGAGCAGAATTTAACAGGTTTGTATTCAGAGTTTTCCTTCTCCAAGTCCAGTTGCCTAATCTAAAGGTTAAAGAGCTCAGTCTTCCCTTGTCTTTAACTACAACTGGAGCGAGAATAATTAATTTCATACGTTTCCCACGAATACTATCCATATGTGAAATGCAAACAGTCTTGTCTTGGATTTGAACTCGATTAGCCGTGTTCATTTCCTAAGACGGAAACCATATATATATATATATATATATATATATAGTCATCCACAGACAGATCTGTTTCGTTCTATCAGAACTCATCAGTGTGTCTAGACACATTAGCTTCCCGTAGCCGGGATCGAAACCCGGTTGACTCAAACGCCAATCCAAGCTTCTAACCCTTCAGCCACTAGGTAGTAGCATCGAAGTAAATTTTAAACGGTTATGAATCACAATTACTATTGTTTACATACATCCGTTTAACGGCTACCGAGACCTCAATTCATATATGAAGAGGCTTGCAATAAACACTAATGGCAACACGATTACTTCATTCGCCGGAGAACTCAACCTCACGGGGGTAGGGGATTATCTCTCTCTCTCTCTATATATATATATATATATATATATACGTGTGTGTGTGTGTGTGTGTGTGTGTTTGGCCAGCATTTCTTCATTAACGACTATTTCATTAAACAATATGAATATGTTTTGTTTACGCATTTTTATATATGTCATTTTGAGTTACCGCATTGATTTTATGGTATCCAGCGAGAATTGTTGAATGAACCTTCCATAATTAATTAGAACCCGGTACTTCCAGCCGATCTTTGGCCATCATCAGAAGTGTGTATATTGCAAAAGCGATGTGACCTTTGCATGTACATTGCTACATCATAAGTGTTTATAATCTATAGTGGCGTGTCGTTGTAGTGTTTTATTTTAAAATTCGTTTCTATAAGCAGCAGCAGAAGCTAAAGATATTTAAGTACATTAGGCCTAGATTCGAAATTGATTCTTTTGAGTTTAGGTTGTTTCATTCTGATATGGAGCGCCTTAAGAATCTGTTATTTTTTTATTTTGTCTTTATATCTCTGATAATAACAGTATATACGCTGACTTAACTTCAACTACCCTATCGAGGCGACTCACTATGCGTCTATATAAAACCAGTTCAATAGCTCAACATCTATAAAATTTTCTTACCCAAAAACAGAGCTTCGAAAATTCCTTACTGAAAACACAATATCAGAACAATAAAACTGATTTCAAAGGAGGTGCCCGTGGTGTAATGCTTATCGTCGTAGGAAATGAACAAGACGACACGAGTTCAAATCCTGGACGAGACTGATTGCATTTCACATAGCACTAATATCCTTGGGAAAGGTATGAATCCAATTATTCTCCCTCCAGCTATGGGTAAATAGTTGGGCAGACTAGGTTCTTCAGCCTTGTTGAGGCAACTAGTCTAGGAGAAGGAAAACTCTGAATTCAAACCAGTTAAACTTCGCTTAAAAATGACCTAGTGTCATATCCTGCCCGAGCGGAGGGGTTGGTAAATATGATAAAACTGATTTCTATATTGTTAATAATAATATATATATATATATAGGTCTATACATATATATATATAGGCTTTTCCAATAATGATGAAATGATTTATACTGGTGCTACTCAATAGAATTAGAAAAATTGTATAGACGTGAACCAAGAATTACAACAACCGCACATCATTATCTGAACATACATGCCAAATAAGAAATGAAACAGGCAAATATCTCGTAATAAAATAACATATTGTGAGAAAAATAAAACTAGGAAATAATTGCTGTAGATCATGACCAGAAAAAAATGATGCACCCTGGGATATGCAAAAACAAACTTTGTAGAAAAAAAGCGACTGATATCTAGATGTAAATCATGTTAATTCTTCTGAGTCATTTTCTAGCTGAATACTTCCAAAATAATTATCCCACATTTAGAATACACTAAGTTTTTTTTTGTTTTCTTCTTCTTCTACTTCTTCTCGCGTGTACTACCATCTTACCAGGCGACAATACCTTAGACGATGAACACGTTTAATTGTATATTTCATATAAAACTGTAAGTTACGGACTTCAAATATTCTTAACTCATATTTTGTTTTTATCTTTTATACTGGTTCCATCATAATAGCATTGAGCACAAAGTTTTTTCTTATTTACATGTCTTTTATTATATGCGTATAAGATTTGTTGTTTTCGCCGTAAACGTGCGAAATTAATTCAGCTTACTTAATTTTTGTTACAGAAAGAACAGTTTTGCAACTAGGTTTACTGAAAAGAATCTGCCTGTAGGAAACCGGAAGAAGGAAGCAATTATTTCTACTTTTTCCCCTCTCTTTACTTGTCTTGAGGGCGTTCCTTTCAATCTAACTCATCAATATTCAGCCTCCTGCCAAGATGGCGGCATTAACTATTCCGACAAATACCAATGGAGGGGTTTATGAAAATTACACACCCACCCCAAATTCAGTAAAGAATGTACGAGTGGTCGAAAGGGATACATTTTGTCCTTTTCTTCAGATGATCTTTATAATAAATAAAAGCGCTCTTTACAACGATTCCACCTTAATTCGTTACCATTTACACCGAGTAGTAGTAGTAGTAGTAGTAGTAGTAGTAGAGGTAGTAGTCGATTATTTGGCTTAATTTTGTCTGGCACATAGATTGGGCATATAGTCTATTAGAGTTCATCCCTAAATATTACACCATTCTAGTCGCAGCTTAACAAACACAGAGTATTAACTTGTAAGAATTCCTAATATCAAGCACTGTTTATTATTTTTAAATCAATAGCCGGATTTTGTAACAGATATTTAAAAAGACAATTGGCCATTATTAAAAAAATCGTATTAAATTTAATATCTTTTAAAAATTTTCTTCATCCTGAGGTTTTTGCTTTCATAAATAGTAATATGCTTAAAAAAATTCATAGATGAACCATTTCCATAATTATTAATACAATACACACACACACACGCACACACACACACACACACACATATATATATATATATACAAAAAAGTCGTTCAAAGTTTTTTAAGGAAAAGAATAGCAAAATTAAACACTTTTTCTAGTTTTATATGAATTGGTCGTGTTGCCACTAGTAAAAAGGGTAGTTATGCTATTCTTTCTTTTAAGGAATGAGAAATTTTCGAACTACACTTGTATATATATATATATATATATATATATATATATATATATATATATATATATATATATATTGCCTGTGTGCACATTTGTGTGTGTAAGTTCGAGAGACACTGGATACAAATTAACTCTATTGGATAGAGCAGAGTTTTACCGGAAAGTATTTTGCTATAAGTTATGCACTTTTGGAAGCGATGAACAACACCCAGCTTGTTGCATTCACAAGAATCACATTACAGAAATAATGACAACTAATTTATTCTGTTTCACAAATGAAAAGTTATATATATATATATATATATATATATATATATATATATATATATATATATATATATTAGAATAGTTCCAAACTGTGGCAGTGTCGGTATTACTGTATGGATGTATCATAAAAATGCTAAGAGGTGTTTCAAGAAACTCTGGAAGCAGCACGATCATTTATACCTATCATACAAACCTTCCATGACGAACTAAATTGATGGATTAGTAAGAATGAGCTCATAACAAAGTTCTCTTATGTGTTCCAACACACAGACTCACCAATGTTGGATGATCAGCAAATACTTACATGCATCAGCTCTGTGCTGACACCAGACACCATCAAACGAACCAGCTACAAGCGATAGACGATACGGATGGCTTGCGAGAGATAACCAAAGAATGTCGTGCTATCAGCAGGACTTGATGATATATATATATATATATATATATATATATATATATATATATAAGAAAGTGTTAAAAGACTGAAGTTATTCTTTTTTATTATGGACAAAACCCTGAATGGGAAATCATGATTTTTATAGGAAGTTCTGTTTGTATGAATTCAATGATCTGATGCGTATATATATATATATATATATATATATATATATATATATATATATATATATATATATATATTCAATCGTTCTGATCATTTTGGCTGCCCTGGGTTTTGCAGTAAATCACTAAATCATTCAATTCTTTTTTATTATCATCTCAAATAGCATCATAATTTCAGAGAATAACAATTAATATCGTATTTATTGCCTGTGAAAATTATACAAACTAAAACAACTTACATAAAGGTTATACGTACTTTTTCTGACGAAACAATGGCGTTCTGAACATTATGGCCGCCACTGTATATATATATGTGTGTGTGTGTGTGTGTGTGTGTGTGTGTGTGTGTGCGTGTGTGTGTGTGTGTGAGTGTGTGAAAATATTGTATTCTATCAGAAAATAGGGAAGAAAAATGTCAGAAAAGAAGAGGAAAAAGAAAACATTAATTAATCAGAAAGCTAATAAGATCAATCCACAAAGCCTGATTAAAATAGAAAGTAATAGATAGAATCAGATTAAAGCTAAGAATTTTTAACGCCGAAAGCATAATTCTTTTTTTTCTTCTGAAAATAAAAAAAACATGTGTTGGCAAAATCCTACAAAAGTAGCACCGGTGATATATAGCTCTGCGACAAAATAATTGAAGTGTTCAAACTCTGCAATAGTTATCCCACCCCACTTGTTACGTGATATCAGCCACTGAGGGCTCGTATTGTTAGATCTATGCAATAGAATTGCAATGGAAACCATAGGATGTAGCATGATCGATGTGAAAGCGGATGAATCTAAACACGAGTCAACGGCGAGCTTCACTTGATGCTGCGTTGCGGAACCTCATAGGTCAACTGCCAATTTTTTCAGTCAGAAAACCACTGCTACTCATCCATAAGGGTGGCATATATTGATGAGAGAAAATATCCAACGAAAGATTACCATTACTGTCATTAAAACCATATGTCCAAACCCAATCTCTCGTCACCACAGGTAAACAAGGCACGCGTTCTGCTGAGATTGAAACACTGGCCCCAGTACTTGTCTTTAATTGGAATCATTTTGAGATGAGGTTTTTTAATCTGAGACTTAATTTTTATTTATTGCGGACTTTTTTCTCATCTTGGTAGTTTTTTTTCCTTCTTTCACTACGTTTCGGCCAAATTTCACCTCTGGCCTTCTTCAGGTGACTTACCGTGACCTCGGATAGGAATGCTGAGTCTTGTAATCGTATCCCCAGTAATTACTGCCTTCAAATCCTACCCAAGCCGGCCAGAGGTTTACTTGGTCAAAAACATGGTGTGATAGACGACAATTATGGAAGGCAGTAATTACTGGGGATAAGGTTACAAGACTCAGCATTCCTATCCGAGGTCGCGGTAAATCACCTGAAGAAGGCCAGAGGTGAAATTTGGCCGAAACGTAGTGAAAGAAGAAGAAAAAAAACCTACCAAGATGAAAAAAAAAATCCGCAATAAATCAAAAAAAAAATACTGGCCCCAGTGTTCGAAAGATCAACTATAGAATCTAAACTAAACTTACTTGAATGCTAATACATCGCCCACATATCAGCTTTTGACGTCAGATCATTACGAGTCCTTTTTCTCTTTTTCTATCTCTGTTAAGTCTTGTGTACAGTCATCAATTTTCTTTCATTTATTTATCTGAGTTCCTCCCTTATCTATTTTATGTCCATAACTCTTAGTCCTCTACTCAATCACATCCTGTTTGAAGTTTAAATGTTTTTGAAAAATGCTAATGACTTTCGGAGATATCAATCCTCAGCTTTACAGGTTTTGAAAATCCGTCAAATCATCAAAGAAGAACGTGTAAAAAATATTCGAGACAACACTAATGTTGGTAGATTTCTCCAAGGCATTTGATTTCATAGAGAGAAGAAAGATGGAATAAATACGACTAGTATATTGTCTCCCCAAAGAAACTGTTACCGCTATCCATCAATGTTGTTGCTATAAAACAATATTAACTTATCCCGGAACATAAAGGACTGTCTTAATTCTTTCTCGCGGTCACGGTACGAGGAGAGCGTTGTTCCTGGTGCCAACAGATGTTTTCCTTTGAAACGTGAATAGAGCAGCAGAGCAAACACCTTTGAAAAGTTCAAGTCTTGTGTTTGGTCGTTGAGTTCTGCTTGTGTCAAGGGTACTGGCTGGTTGTCCTCTTCTGAAATAGTATGAGTCATTACCAGCTAAGAGTCATCTCACTATATACGGAATCAAAGCTATATTCCATATTACCATCTGGTACAGGAACAGGAAGGTCTTGGCCATAAGGGATTAGTCTTATGGCAGAAGGAATATCGTGATAAAACAGAATCCTTGAGCTTTTGATAAGGAGCCATTGCCTATTTAGGAAGCAGGCCTCCGAAACATTAAACCAGTTTGCGTATCTCGGCAACAATATCACATCTACTGAAAGCGAATTCGAAATACACAATGAACGCGTGGAATGCTACAGACAGGTTATCAATCATATGGAAATTTGTTCTGATAGACAAAATAAAACGGGATTTCTTCCATTCTGTATCTATGTCGAAACTATAATATGGATGCACCAAATTGGCACTTAGAAAACGCACTGAGAAAAAAGATTGGAACTGCATAAGAATACTTCATGCCTTTTTGAACAACTTTTGAGAGCAGCACCTCACAAAACAGCAAATGTAGGGCCACTTACCTTCCATCTCACAAACCGTCCAAGTAAAACAAACAAGCTGAGTACAGCTGAGTTAGTAAGGTTAATTTTTTTAATGGAGTCCAACAGCTTTGAATTCAAATTTTCCTCCAAGATTGGTTAAAGTGCAAAAGTTAAATAGTCCAAATTATTCACAGCTGGAGGGAGACTAGGCGGATTCATTCTTTTTGCCGTAAGTATTAGTGATATGTGAACTGCAAACAGCCTTGTGGTGTGTGTGTGTGTGTGTGTGTGTGTGTGTGTGCACGTATTTCTGTATACGTACATTTGATACTATATACAAGTATATATGTTGTTGCATGTGGGCCTACGTGGACGTGTACATGTATGTATGTGTGTGAGTGTGTGTATGTTTGTGAGTGTAAAAGGAATGGTAGTGGCTGGGATTTGTGATCACAATGCACTTGTTTTCTGTAGAGCCCAATAGTTCCGAGTTGTTTCTGTTGAGTTGAATAGTTCCGAGTTTCTTCTGTTGGGTTCAGCAGTTCTGAGTATCTTCTGTTGAGTTTAATAGTTCCGATTTGCTTTAGTTGAGTTTAATAGTTCCAAGTTTCTTCTGTTGGGTTCAATAGTTCAGAGTTGCTTCTGTTGGGTTCAGTAGTTCCGAGTTTCTTCTGTTGAGTTCAATAGTTCCGAGTTGCTTCTTTTGAGCTTAATAGTTCCGAATTGCTATAGTTGAGTTCAATAGTTCCAAGTTTCTTCTGTTGTGTTGAATAGTTCCGAGTTGCTTCTGTTGAGTTTAATAGTTCCAAGTTGCTTCTGTAGAGTGGAATTAGTAGACCAAACCTATCAAAAACATCACAAGTTTTTCAGCATTTGTGCGTGGATATCGTTCTCCGTGTGTTGCTTTGAGGGTTAATTTGATGTTTTTCAATCCATTCAAGACGTCCATGTAGGAACATATGTCAATAAAACAAATGGATAATTCATACAGCAAAACTAACTATCATAGTTTCTTCTTCTACGTCCCTTTTTGGGAGACAAGATATCTTCGATTTCATTTGGTCTCTTATGATACCAATAAAAGTTTGTGTTCGAAAACTACAGTTTATTTACTTTCAGAAACTCTGTAAAGACAGGTGTAATATTGCTTAACTTTGCTCTCTGTTACAAGCTATCCAGAATATGTTTCGTGCTTACAAAATAATCAAATGAAGAATAATTTAATTGCTTGTCTTTGCGTTGAATCTTTCATTTTTATATTTTGTAGTTTGACCAGAGAGAAGAGAGGCATTAGAATAATCGATGCGATCAAAATACAATGGTGAAAATTTGCTTCCGAAAAATAACAATTTTTTAGAGGACTTTAAACATTTCCAAACCGACATATGGTAATGACAAGAAGAAAGATAGAACAGTAACCATCAGGAGCATGCTGGTTTGAATAATTGACTAAATAATGATAAGTCCCCAGAAAACTTCAACAAAGACAGTGATGAATGGATTATACAGAGATTGAAACAAAAAAGTACCAAACAATGTCAAAAGCATTATTTTATTCCTTACTTCTATCTCCTTATTGTTCCAATTTACAATACTGTTCCGGGTCGATACAATCTTCATACTCACCTTCCTCCTCCTCTTCTTCTTCTTCTTCTTCTTCTTCTTCTTCTTCTTCTTCTTATTATTATTATTATTATTATTATAGTAAGTTTTTCGCTCTGATGTAAGCTGATAGTCCTCCACTAGAGTCTGAGCAATAGCAAGTCTCCTCAGGTCTCCAAGAATCTATTGATTATTTGACCGATCTCAACAACGTTGTTGTCAGGATGATCTCCATCAATCCTCCGATTTCCAACTCTTCCAGTCCCCTTTCTAAACAGTTGGGAACCGTTCCAAGAGCGTCATTTACCTTTTGTATCACTATGAACCTTATATTACACAGCTTTCTTAGTTCTTGGGCAAGGTATAAGTATTTGGGTTTCTTTTCGCTTTCTTTTAATTTCAATTTGTTGTCAGCCTAAGCAGCAAATCCACTTAATGACTAGTTATTTTTTGTTAACTAATATTAGGTCTGGTTTTCTAGTCAAGAATCGTTGATGGGTTTGGTGTGTCAACATCCGAATAAATTTTATGCTTCTCATTCTCTAATAGTGATTCGAGTTTGTGCAGAAACTAGTTATTATATTAACAAATATCAATCTCTTACAAAGTTTACAATTCCTCATATTTTAACCCTGTCGTGCCTTGTCTTGTCGTCCTTTTATACCCGTTTGTTGCAATGGCTTATTATGAGACAAATTGTCTCATCACTATCAGCATATAACCTGCACTTACTGTTCTATTGCATATTATCAATTTTCGCTTCAATGTAATTACTTCTGGTGGCATTATTTCTAACTGCTAATAAAATATATTCAGTTTCTCTCTCAAGGTTTCTATTTATTGTCCATAGTTTCTTGTTTGCAATCTCACCATTTTGTTTCTTGTAGCATACATAGACTGATTTTGGTTCCCATTTCTCTTTTGTAGTTTTGTTTTCACGCTGTTTTTTTATTATACAGTCATCAATTTTGCTCGTTGCTACATTAAATTTTTCTCTGCGCTTTTTCATATAGTCTTCAAGTCCTTGTATCCTACGCAATCCTATGTGTTCGTAAGTCCTCTTTCTCCTCTTCTTAACAGATACAGATTCTCTATGAAATATCTCGAGTGTAACGTCTCGAGCAATGTCAGCGATTTTCTTGTCATTTTGTCTATTCGTCAAAGTTCCTCCCTTGTCCATTTTAAGAATAATTTAGAATATTTTACGAAGGGGATTGAGCAGGTATTTATTACTTTGATAAGACTTCTGGTGAAGTGTTTACTTTTGAGTAGATTTATTGTTCTTCTGAGGTAATCATTTCTCATTTTTTTCTTCATCTCTATTTGATGATGTCCGTTTCCAATTTTACTAAGTGCTAAGAATGTTCCTTCTTTCCAAGGGTTCTGATGATTTCCTGAGTTGTCAGTTAAATTACTTCTACGGGTTATTTTTTTATTGCTTTTCATGATGGGCATTGCGACTTTCTCAATGCCAAATTCCATTCCTATTTACTGATTGTATAATCCTATTGTTTGTTCCTGGGTCTTCATTTTTTTTTTTCATTTTTGGTGAATACATTCTTTTACTATTCTTGTACGTAAGATAGTAAATATTTTCTTTTGATTTGGTAAATTCGCAGTCTTTTGTACATTTTCTAATATTATATTTGAATGACACCATTGCTACAACATAAAGTCGTGATAAGAGTGGTTCTCCTTTGATGACATCTCTTTGGAGCTTGACCTCTGGTAGGATTTGTTTTCCTCCAGATTGTTTCACTTTCTATTTTTTCCCAGTCGGCTGAGGCTGTAGAATACACTGACTGCATCTCTGCAGAGGTGGGTAAGACCCCCCCCATCAAGTGTCCTGGATATGACACTAAACAATCTGATGGTGAGGTTCCACTAACGCTCAACTGATTTGTTTGTAATAGAACTGTTTTGACATTTAACTGTGTGGACAAAAACTATACTTATACTAAACTGAATTATTTAGATTAGAACTATTTGACTAAACTAAATAGCTTGAAATAGAAATGTTTAACAATTAAACTGTGTACTTATATTAAAGTAAATTGTTTGAAAAAGAATGATTCATTTGTACAAAAATTGATATGACATTAGATAAACTGTAAAGGATGATATATCTCAAAACCCAAATAAACAAACAAACTTTCCACTTTTTCATGGTTTTTGTGATGAGGTCAATGACTTTGCCATGACATTTGCACCCACCTTATTGTATACCCACAATCATAATGATATCAATTACAACAGTACTTATACTTATTCATATACAGTCAAATACCAATTCACAGGCGGAAACAGGCGGACTGTTGTTCAGGTACGAACGCGTTTATAAATTTCTTGACTTCAGTTCATCGACACGAGGAGAAAGACACAATTCTCAAAAGTCTTTCGTAATCATACTATGCTACCCCCCGCCCAACGTTCGGCACATCTCAGGGTGTTTAAGATCTCTATTCATAGAGATCCGAAAAACTCAACTCTTCGACTCATTGGCCGAATCCCCAACTTTCAACTCAATGGCAGAAACTTAGTTCTCTGCCTCCATAGTCCAATGTCAACTTTCAACTGACTTTTTAAAATCCTCAGATTCTCAGGACCATCTCTTTCGGGCATGACGTCATCCACACCCCAGCCACTTTTCCTCTCTGGGGTTTATTATGACAATGGCAATTGTCATATCCTTTGCACGCGAGCATAAAACTGCACCCAATGACTACGCCCTGAACCAAGAGACTCGAATAGTTCAAAGCCTTACCAAACTGAATGATGAAATATAATTAACGAAAAATGATTTATATAAAAAAAAATCATTCCTTAATTATATAACACCCTTACACACCATTTTTGTATTATTTTACTCCTTGCGAGTTTTTCACTCCAGTATCAGCTACTGTTCTTTCACTGAAGTCTAGGTGAGAACAAGTCTCATCGGGTCTCCAGGACATTTCTCAGTATTCTAGCTGATATTAACAATGCTGGGATCTGGATGGCCACGTTTTTTCCCGCTGATTTCAAACTACACGCAGCTGAAACATGTAAAATATAAATACAAATAAAAATATGATAAAAAGAACCCACAACAAATAGCTGACCTTTTTTCAAGAAAATATTTACAGACGTAAAACCTTCGACTGAAAGAAATATCCTGAGAGGAAGATGGTACAAATCACCCTTCTGACCATCAATTCTCAAAATAGATTACTCTAAAAATCCCTATAAAAAAACAATGTCTATTACCAAAAAAGAACAATTAAATACTAAAACATATTCTACCTCAACCAAATACGAACCTTACCACCAATTCAAAATAATTCATATTCTACTAACCACAGAACATAAACGTTTGAAAATATCATAATCCTTCTTATCTTAATCTAGAGAATTCTTAAAATCAAGAATAAAATCACCAAAAAGAATTATTGAACAGTACTAAACAAACAAACAAGTAAATAGTAATGTGATTTATTAACCAAAACCCTAAAGAGATTGAAAGTATGGATATTAAAATTGGCAACATAATTGCAAACTACAATTTTGCATATATATATATATATATATATATATTGTAGAATATTTGGAATGTTGGAAAAATCAAACACTTAACTCCAATTCAGATGCAATATTTCATCCGTTTTATTCATCGAACTTCTTCAGACAGAGACTGTTTTCTGATTTGTTCGATTTAAAAGCAATTGGGGAGAATGATAAGATGGTGGAGAGGGTATAAGGTGTAGCCGGAAGAAAGTGGGGTTTAAAAGTCAAATGTATCAGGTTTCATTAAAGATTTTTTGTTGTGATAGTGGAGATAGATTTTAGGGAACTGATACGAAAATGTAGGGAAGGGTTTAAAGTCAATTGTATAAGGTTTCATTGAAGATTTTTGTTGTTAAAGTGGAGATAGATTTTGTCGAGCTGATGGGGAGAAGTAAGGAAAGTTTAAAGTCAAATCATTTGCATATTTATGTTAACGTTTCTTTTTTGTTGTATAATCTGTTTTTATTTAGACTTAAACTTATGCTTTATTTCGTCAGCTTTTCTAAACTTAATCCTCTCTCTAATTTTAATGGATCTATGAAAGAATGTGCATGTATACATGCTTGTGTGCTTGCCTGTATGTGTATATATGTGTGTGTGTGTGTGTGTGTGTGTGTGTGTGTGTGTGTGTGTGTGTGTGTGTGTGCTATTTCATGTCACACAAATTTGATTCAATCCTAATGTCTTCATCTCTCTCTCCCTCCTCCGCTCTCTCTCTCTCTCTCTCTATATATATATATTTTTGAGCAATTTCTTCATTTAAGAAATAGTTTTTAAAACGATTTGTTTATTCGTATATATATCTATCTATATATATATATATATATATATATATATGCTCTTGTATCTATATCTATTACATATACATCATAATTTTTGACTATCTGAATCTGTTCGTACCTCACGATCTATCCCAGGTTGTTTCTATCTATCTATCTATCAAAGCGAATCCCCGTGGATTAAAGTCCCCGTAGAAGCTGAGGGGAATGATAACATGGCGGAGAGGGTATTGGGGTAGCAGGAAGAAAGGGGGTTTTAAAAGTCAAATGTATCAGGTTTCATTAAAGATTTTTTAAAAATTGTGAAACCTGATACATTTGACTTAAAAACTTCCTCACCTCTCTCCATCAGCGAGTTCAAATCCTGGACGAGACTGATTGCATTTCACATAGCACTAATACCCTTCGGAAAGGTATGAATCCAATTATTCTCCCTCCAGCTATGGGTAAATAGTAGGATAGACTAGGTTCTTCAGCCTTGGTTAGGCAACTAGTATAGGAGAAGCAAGACTCTGAATTCAAACCTGTTAAACCCCGCTTAAATATTATCTTGTGTCATATCCTACCCGAGCGGAGGGGTTGGTAAATAGTACCTCTCTCCATCAGCTCGATAAAATCTATTTCTGCTTTCACAATAAAAATCTTCATTGTAACCTTATACAATTGACTTTAAACCCTTCCCAGCTTTTTTTCTATCAGCTCCCTAAAATCTATCTCCACTATCACAACAAAAAATGTTTATGAAACCTGATTGGATTCATCCAACTTTCAACAAATTTCTACCATACTCTCAGATTCACTACAATCTATCATTTCAACAAATATATATATATATATATATATATATATATATATATATATATATATATATATATATATATATTAATTGGCGACTGTAGTTGAGGATGACCCGAAGACCCCCTTTTCAATAGCTACTACACCGTGATGTAGGAGAGGGAGCAACGTCTTTCCCCGGATTTCTCCACTTTGCCCTTGATACGTACCTCTTAATGCTGAGTGTTAAGCAAGGAGATATCAAGTACCATTTTTTGAATCTTTGATATAGCTCGACCTGGAATTGAACCCCGGTCTCTTGAGCCATTGGCTAACGCTCTACATATTAGACCAATATATATTTATATGATAAAAATATGAAGCTAGACAAAGTATACACCTGTCAAGCAAATTTTTTCTAAGCTTTGCCTCATGGTCAAACACTTCGTTTAAAAATAGAAATATCTGCATACAAATTATTGGCTCACAATATATATATATATATATTCTTTAAAGAAAGAATATATATATATATATGGCTACTACACCGTAGTATATATATAAATATATAAAGACCGGTTATTTTAGGATTATAAATCTATTTCCATCCTGTTTTGCGTTTCTGATGTAAACCAAAAGCACGAAGAAAAATATAACAGGACTTCTTCAGATCTAATGGATAAATAAGACAGAATAGACAACGGGGGGAAGGGGAGGGAGAGAGGTGAAGAGTTACCTCCTCGTTTCTTTGAATTTCCGTTTTTTTATTTACCTATTTAATTTATTCTCAAAATTCTTCCGTCAGTTATAATTATGGTAATTTAACTTTTTTATTTATTTTATTTTATTCTATTTTATTTTCTTTTAATGTTCGATAAATAACTTTTATGTGCTATGTTAATGTAATGAATTTTTGTAAGGGAAATATTAATGTTTATATTAATTTCGATACTATTTCCTTAGCCACCTATATCTATCTATCTATCTATCTATCTATCGATCTATATATATATATATATATATATATATATATATATATATATATATATATATATATATATATATATATATATATATATATATATATATATATATATAACATTAAATAATTCACAAGGTTTGATATGCCAGTAAACAAAATAGGTGAATCAATCCAAATCTTTGTCAGATTAAAAGAAAGGTAGATTATATAGATTATATACAAACGCACATTGATATTTATAGATTTCAGTTCATCCAGATGCAAAAGGATACTGTATTGAATACGTCCTTTGAAAATTACATTTTGATGTTAAGACGCGATTCAGGGTCGTAGGTCGTGACTAGAATATGTTTCATGATTATTTACTATATATTTAAATTTCAGGTGAAGAATAAATGCTAGAGGAAGTATTTACGACTGTTCTCATTTCCATTGCAAGCAATAATTCAAACTTAAGTCTATTTCTTTCTTTCTTTCTTTCTATTTACCTATGTATCTCAGTTGATGTTTATTTTTCTCAGTCTATTCATATCTATCTATCTATCTATCTATCTATGTGTGTCTATTCATAATTACTTACCAGTCTAAACCAGATATTGGCATAATGGTTAGAGTGTTTGCCAATGGTCCGGAAGACCAGGGTTCAATCTCAGGTCGAGTCAGACAAAAGACTCAAAAATGGTACTTGATGTCTCCTTGCTTAACACTCAGCATTATAAGGTACGGATCAAGGGTAAAGTAGATCAGTCCTCGGAAAAGAGTAGCGCCCTCCCCTACATCTTGGTGTAACAGCTATCGAACAGGGGGCCTTCGGGTCACCCTCGACTACGGTCACCAACTGTACTTATCATTTATGGAGGAATTCCTATGGCTCAGTGGTTAATATTCTTGACTGCAACACCACAGAAGGCGAGTTCAAACTCCAGTCGTGCTCTTACATTCACTTATTCTATCGTATTTTCTACTGAAACTAGAGGTATATAAACATGTGTATGTATGTATTGTTTTTAATGGGAAAGTTACTAATCTCACAGTAGTGTGTTGAGCATGTTATCCTTGTAAAATTACTTAAAGATTTTTCTAATACAAAAAAAAATAATTTTAATCATGTCTATATGAAATTTTTTGTACTTATATAGTGGAGAGGTTGTAGTTAGAACGGTTGGGTTTTTTAATCATTGGAATGCTAGCTAAAATGAAAGAACTGATTATAACTTGACTGCCATGTCGATAAAGATGTTGTCATAAACGTTCATATATATAAGTATCAAATGAGACAAAGGTCACCTTCAATTGAGAAAGATTTCATGTATTTTTGTTCTTCTTGAAAAAAAAATCTCCTCCTCGTTGAAAATATTTATTTTTCTCAGTAAATAAAGTTGGCAGAAATATTTAATTTTCCGTGTTAATAGTTTAAAAGTTACTAGTCGATTTATTTGTTTGTTATTCAATGACATAACCACCTTATCTTGTTATTTAATGTCAAATACATCCTTTTAGAAGGGCATTAGTGATACAATTAAACTCATAAATTTGAGTATAAGGGGGTTCATGCCTTTTCCAAGGGTATTTGTCTGAAATCAAACGTAATAGCGCGACTGGAGTTCGAACTCACGTACTACGATTCCGCAGTCCAGCACTTTAACCATTACATCCTTACTAGTTGATAATAGTACAATAAATCATCTGTATACCCAGATTACTGTTAATTCTTCAGATAATATCATTTCCACGGGTTAGTTCAAACGTTTTCTGATAGGTTAGTTGAAACATATCTGCAAAGCCATCTTGTATGTCAGTTAAAGTGATTATTTACAATTTTCACACCAAAAAGCTTCTTTCACTGATGCCTTTCGCCCCAACAGGTTCCATTAGTGAGGCAGATACATCAGGATAGATGAAAGCAACACATTTTATATTTTTTAAATATTTTGTCCCACATGTAAACGGTACTCAAGAGAAAAGTGTGGTCTTAATTCTTTATAATCACGAAAATCCCATAAGTTGGGAAATTAGGGGCAATGTCCTCCAAATGGTATCGTAATGCTGTTATTGCTCCCTTGCTGCTCTCACAAGATATAGATTCTTGATGGGGATGTTTCAATCCCTTCAACACATGTAGGAACAAAAACAAGTGGAAAATTATGACTATTTTTGACATTCCTTGATTAATAGGTACAGCTTGTCTTTGAGCGTTGACTCTTATCGGCATCCAGTATCTTTTTTAAGATAACTTGATTTTAACTTTTTTACAGTGATTAAGAATATCTCCATTTTGATATGACAGATCCTTGCAGTTTCTGCCGTAATAGAAGATTCCACAGCTCGTTTCATGGGAGTAACTTCATTGACCTAGAGGGCTGTAAATCATCCAGGTTAATCTGGTTCAGATATTTTAGCACCTGAGAATATCTGGCCATTTCGTAAAGCTTGCACAAAATAAAACAAAAGGTGAGAGAAACCCTGGGAGAACGAGAATTATCATCGATATTCCTGAGACATTTTAAATGGCTCAGCAGAAAAACAAGAAAAAGAAAAAAAATATCAAAAAGATTAAAAAAAATATTTACGTAGAACATCAAAGCAATTGCCTGAAAACTTCACAGAAAATATTGATGGTGAAATCCGTAAAGAATATGTTTCCTTAAATGACATGTCTGGTTAAAAGGATGAAGCCCCAAACAGATGAAAATGTGGATATTCTTTAAGTGCAGGATTAGGTCACTATGTCCTTGTAAAGTGTGCAAGAAAAAAACTGTTAAATATTATATTACTTTGATTACTGAATTTATTGAGTTTGATGAGGTAACAAAGAAAAAGTGGAAAAGTGTTGGTAATAATACTTTTATCCATCCTACATATACGACGGCAGATGATGCTGAACTATGTGTATAAAAACGTGAGGAGAGTAATCTATATTCTTCTCGATTCATAGAAAAATTGATGGGATGAAATATGCCCTGCTGATCTATCACCTTCTTAGCCGGAAGAAATCAATAATGAACAGTAAAAATAAAATCTTTTTACACGTGATTTATTAAATCAAAAAAGCATCATAATTGATACAATTCATTGAAATTTTTAAAAATTCTTTATACTAATATATTTCTAGGATTTAATAATTATTTTGTATCTATTTCGTATTGGTTTCAATATACCACAAAGAATATTCCAAATTACACGACAATAGACTATTTTCTTGATATGTAAGAGCGTAGATTACAAAAACAGAATTTTCTAATAATCTTTTAAACCTTTTAAAAAACTTTTTTGGTTGAAATTTATCACAAGAATTTATCTTAAAAAAAAATATGTGTCCGATGTTTACATATAAGCATATAAAAAGAATAGGCATTTTTGTAAAAACTGTTTTAAAAGGCTTACCATCTCCCCTATATCAATTCTCAATTTGTGTAGAAATTGATAGATATCTATGAATCATATTCATTCAAAATTAAATAAATGAGGTTATGACGAAAAATAAAATATATTGCTTAACTTATCATGATTTGAGTGTATTTGTGACTTACATTTTCAATATTCACTAACAGATGTGCGCACGCATGCACGCACGCACGCATATATAAATATATACATATTTTTATACATATATACATACGTACATAAATGTGTGTGTGTGTGTGTGTGTGTGTGTGTGTGTGTGAGCATGCATGAAATAAAAATAAAATTGGAAATGTACGTAAGCAAGTATTGAAAATGTACTATGGTCACAAATATACTCAGATCTTTAAAAATGTTCTAAGGAATTCTTGAAAATATAAAACGCAGTTTCTTATTCCATTTTCTATGAAATATTACTTTTGAATTTAACATTAAGTAACATTGATTTTTAAATCGCTAAAGTGTATCTTGTAATTTTCTCGAAGGTATAGAAGATGAAACCCTCCGAGTATTCTTCTTTAGACTTATATTAAACATGTCAATTCATTCCAGACGTAGATTTGCATTTTCTTTTGTAATCAGTAAAGCCAACACATGAAAAAAAAAAGTTTTTCAGATTTAACAATCTATCAACATATTTCATTCTATCCATTTCTATTTATCCATCACAGTCTATTTATATCTAATTTCTATGTATGTATGTTTGTATCTATCTATCTATCTATCTATCTATCTATCTATCTGTGAACATATTTTATTCTATTTATTTCTGTTTGTCTATCTCAGTCTTTTCAAATCTATCTATCTATCTATCTATCTATCTATCTATCTATCAAGCTGATGTATATATATATATATATATATATATATATATATATATACATACATATATATATATATATATATATATATATATATATATATATATATAAACTCCTTTCTGTCTATTTCATTCCATTCATTTCTATCTATCTATCTATCTATCTATCTATCTATCTATCAAGCTGATAT